>JAVGWN010003451.1:0-10296 GCA_034552555.1 Semaprochilodus insignis | reverse complement strand
CTTTTCCCTCCGAAGCTGTTTGAGTTCTGCAGTAAACCAGGGTTTGTTGTTACTGTATCTCATCTGTGATTTAGTTGAGATACAGCTGTCTTCACAGAAACTGATGTATGACGTCACAGTGTCTGTGTATTCGTCCAGTCCGTCTGTCGCCTCCTCAAACACAGCCCAGTTTGTGGATTCGAAGCAGCCCTGCAGCTTCTCAATGTCTCCACTGGTCCACCTCTTTTCTTTTTGGATGAAAGACTTTTCAGTCTGTCATAAGAAAAAGTTTTTTCATCCTTCTCTGAATCTGATTCACAACCTCATTAGTTTGAATGATGATTTCTTTTCTTGATATATTGATTTAGTAAATGAGAGATAAAAATAGGTATTAAGCTTTGAGAAAGTTTGTGATTATTTTCTTATATGACATTATGATGATATATTACAACTATGTATCTTTGCAAAACTGCCCCAAAAGCAAAACTGCCCCAAGTCTTCATTTGTAATTAAACTTCATTTCTTCTGCATCTAAGATCTCATTTTGGTGTCATTTCTTTTTATACTACTACATCTCCTGAGCAATCAAAGAGTGACATTTGATCGATATAATTGTCCTGCGAGGGTGCGGTGTTCCCATAACATTGGACCTTACTGACTAACTAATAACTGTCTCAATAAGCGTCTCAAGTACTGAACTTTGACTCATATGTGATTTTATAAAGCTCTTAATTCATAGCATATTGGTTTAAGTAAGCCATTATGATAAGATAAAAGTGTGTGGAGCTTCTCTTTTGGAATTTTGGCTCATTGCATATGCATTTGTAGCAGTTTCCCTCTCAAAGCATAAAAGCACAGGGAGGAGATTATTAAAATGAGGCACCTACTCTGAATAGTACACCACTAAGGAATACGAGGTTATGGACGTGTATGGCATGAGGTTCTTAATCCCCAAAGCAGACTGAGAGGTGATCTGAGTTCATTTTGTTTAGAGAAGTCTAAGTGTATTTGGAAGGAAAAAAATACAACAAAGCAGTCTGAGATCGGTAGTCAATCGAAATGTCCATACCTGTATTAGAATGTCTGAGTCATGTATTTCTAAACATGACGTACAAGACAGAGTGAAAAATCTAAATTCACATGGTACCTTAATACATATTTACTTTGTTTCTTCAGGTAGAGAAGAGCAGTCATACTCTGGGCATCCCCTTGAACAACATCTACCCTGTGAAGAACTATCATGCAGAGATCACCAAAGATGACAGCATTGATGTTATCATCCTTATGGCACTGAGGGATATCGTCTACTTTGCCAGTGACTATGCAGAGAGTCTCTGTGAGCATGAGTGAAAAATCCAGGGGTGTCCAATCTTACCCTCAAAGGGCTAGTGAGGCTGCAGGTTTTCATTCCAGCGAAGCAGGAGATCTGATGAGCAGTTTGAAAACTGAAATGAACTGATTTAACAAGTGGAGTCAGGTGTGGTCCAGCTCATTTGGAGTGAAAATTTGCAGTCACACCAGCCCTTTGCGTATAAAACTGGACTATGCACCACAGATTAAAGAGATAAATTTTCCAAAATGCTATACCATTTATTACTTTAAATTTGTTTCATTAAAGCAATGTAGGCTACTATTGTTTCTGGCTTGCTGTCACCTTAATATACTATCAACTCATTAATAATGTAATCGTGTTATTAACTTTAAGTCATTGTTCATTTATTGTTTTTATTATTGTGCTTAGATAGTTTAATAGGACCAGATGTGATCATGTATTGGGAAAGTTTGGGAACAGCCAAATGAAATTTTAGGCTAAACCTGTATAGTAATGTAGACTTGTTATGTGTTTTCTCATGTGATTTGTTGTGCTACTTAACCCATTTTCTCATTCACTTGGTATATTTAGCCATTGTTGGCAAGAAGTAAGAAGATTTCTTCAGTGGATTTTGCTTCAAAATGAGCAAATATTTGCAATGTCTTTGAAGCAGTGAAACGTCTTTAAAATGAAGTGTTTTCTCTTGTATTCTATGTATTCTAGCCAAATTATGTATTCTCGTACAAAATAAAGTTAATTGGTTCAAAATGAAGATGTGGAAAAATGTGTGGAAAATGGCTCCAGAGCAGATGTTAATGATTGGCTAAAAGGAGTGACTGCATTTGGGCGTGTCAGAGACCATAGTGTGAAGGAAGTAGCTGAATCTGCAGATGTGTACAGTATCCACCAAATCTGGCCCAACTGCACAACTCTCTGATGCAGGAGTGTCTGAACATTGATGTGACCTCCATTCAGAAACTTGTCCAGTACATGCCCAATCCAATCACAGCTGTTATTTGTGCTTATGGAGGTCTTACACGCTATTAGGTACATTTCAGTCACAGGTGACCTTTTTGTTCAGTGAGCTTATATGTCACTTAAACCTTAAACAATTAAAAATATTATTTAATATGCTTTAAAAAGTGATTGAGTGAGTGCAACTCTGTCTGAAAAATTTCAACAGCGTCTCATTTGGTTAAGAACTGAAAAGTGAAAAGATGTTTTTCCATGTTGTTGAGAAGTCTAGAAAAAGGAACGTTATACAAACCCAAATTAATTAACCTAAATTTCTTGCGATTTTTGAATACAATCACTGATGTCCGCCATCACAGCAGTAAATCCGTGGAATCCGTGCAATGCAAATGCTTGCACAAATTATGGAGGAGAACCAAGAAATGGGGAAACGTGCTTGAAAGTAAAATAAGGAGAACCAAATTAAACAGTGGAGACAAAAATATTAGAACTGGCCATTTATTTATTGAGGAAAATCCAATATTATATATCTGTGAGTGGGAAAAGTACATGAAACTTTAGGATTAGAAGATAATTTTAAGGTCAGGTGGTTTCAGTCAATTGTATTTAAAAACAGGGATGTATCAGAATCAGATTTTCACAAAACATGTTTGTGGAAGTGTATCATAGCATCAACAAAAGAGTTGTTGATGCTCATCAGGTTGACAAAGGTCACCAAACCATCTCTAAAGAGTTTGTACTCCACCATCCACAGTCAGAAAGATTGAGTACAAATGGAGGGAATTCAAGACCATTATTACTAGTTAGGTTCTGCAGAATTCCATAAATTTGCACCACTTACATTCTACAATCAGAAACGGATCCGCTTTGGTGGTAAAATACACCTTGGCTTGTTGATCAGCTGACTAAGCCTAAACCAAGACAGACAACCTATTTTTCCATATGGCATGTTGGTGATACAGCACATTCCTACTTTGTTAGGTTCCTGTAACAGAACATGTAGAAATGTGCAGGTAGCTTGTTAATCTACAAAGACTGAAAGCAAGTAATTAATCAGCTACACAGATGAATGCATGTATGTAGATGTTTGAGCTTTTGTTTCTAAAACACCAACAACTTTTAATTCAACTGAATAACTGCAGTGATATCTGTTATCATTCATTTAGCTATTTACAATTTGCAGTACTGCATATATATCAATGCATACAGAAATATAACCAAATAAACTGCAGTTATTCATTTTATTTTAGTTGGATTGCATTTGAACAATGGGGTCATTGGGGGTAGTCATGTTTATGAATTGGCACCTGTGAACTGCTCATCTGATGCCATGGTACTTCATTTGCGTACACAATGTAAGTATCACAAACCAGGCACAAACCAGCTCACACCAGCGGCAATGTTCCAAGACAAAGCACAGGAGCTTAAACAATATAACAATGTGCTTAATCAGTAAGTTGTTAGCACTATTTCCTACTTTTTAACACATTCATTTTCATAGATTGACCCTTCAACCCATTAATCATCTCATTTCAGATCCTTACTGTTGATTTCATCCTAGATACTATTGATTTATTAAAAGTAATCTACATTATATATTCTCGTAAAGCTTTTTTTAAATTCTGTAACTATAACAAAATTAACTGATTTAAAGGTAAATCATTTTTTCTTTATTATTTCCAAATTAATGCTCACTGTTTTGGAATGTGATGTTAATCAAGCTTACAAAGACTGATCAGGCATAACATTAAAACCACCTCCTTGTACCTATGCTCTTTATACATTGTATCAGCTCCATTGTCCATATAGGAGCCCTCTGTAGCTCCACAGTTCCAGACTGTAGTCCATCTGTTCCTCTGTATACTGTATTACTCTGTTCTTCAATGGTCAGGACCACCACAGAGCAAGTATTATGTGGATGGTGGATCATTCTCAGCACTGCAGTTACACTGATACAGTGGATAAATGTGGAGTGTACATACATTGAGGTGGCCATAATGTTATTTCTGATCAGTGTAGCTGTGATGTTAAAGTGTCCACTTACTTTCAGTCATATAATGTATATGCATGTGAGCATGCAGAAAATTAGATGATATTAATTAATACTAAGAGTAAATGCTTGGCAGATTACTCAGGTCTGTTGCTCTCTGACATAATCTTGAGCACATTTTACAATCTGCAGTAATGCTGTTAGAATGAGAACATCTTTAGTGTTGTTTGTTTTAGTCTCCTCATGGTAGTTGCTCACAGGGAAGATGCATTTCATGGGTGGGCCAAGTTTGTTGCTGCAGTCCTGCATCTAAACACAAAGTAAAACACATGCAGTGTTTTTGACACAGAAATAGTCACATTTGGGCTGTGCAAGCAAGACATCCCAAAAATAATAATGACCTGAAACACAATTGCAGGTAGGAATGATCTAATATTCCTTCTTAACGCTGTGCAAAGCTTATTATCAGCTTCAGGAAACATTTGGTTGAGATGATTCTGCTCAAGGGCGATCTACAGGTTATACAATTGAAGGGTTCCCTTCTCAAGACTGTGCTACTCAACGTGCTCAATGACAGACATGAAAAGTACAACTGCTTGTGTTATTAGTTTAGTTACTTTGTCTTTGTCTATAACTTTGACTTAGATAATAATTAGACCACATTTTATTAGTAATCAATGTAGAAATTCAGGTCATTTCAAATGATTTATTTGCTTTTTCTTGCAACTGTTAAGATAGAACAGAAACTGGAGAATAGGAAGCCAACTTCATCCTCATTTAAAGATGAACATCAACCATGTACATTGATGGTTCAGTTTCTTGGAAAGGGTACCAAATGTGTTGACATCCCCTTCTCAGCCTGGAACAGAACATTTCTGCACATTGTCTGCAGTTTTGATGCTGTTGTTGTGTGTACATTTTGGGGGACTAAATATTAATGAGTCAGGAGTGTTACCTGAGAGTTTAGAATTTAGGCCTGTTTTACCATCCTCTTTTGTTAATGCAGGGTTTGGAAAAGGTGTTTGAGGTTCACGGCATGCTAGTTCTTTGTCCTGACATCTCCTTATTCAACTACAACAATGTAAATACAAGTTTTCCATTCTATGGCACTGTTAAAGGAAACTTACCTTGCCCATAATAGCTCACCGTGTGTGTAAGGTGAACATGCATGGGAGCACACAGATAAATCAGCAAATGTTAACAAACCTTTTGTTTGATTTTCCTGCTTTTGTAGAGCTGGCTTAGATCTTGTTTAACCAGTGGACAGACGTCTTCATCAACCTTCGTCATAACAACCAGATGAGGAATGCCTGACATACACAGATAATAGTTCATTTCTGTTATTGTATAATTAGGTTAAATGTTTAATTAAAAAAAAAGACCAAGTAAATAAACACACATCATTAGTAAAGAATCTATTATCAAACCTTTCCCATTTTTAATATATGCATTCCTTTATAATAACAATGATTTTCATGAAAGCTTATTGTCACGGTCACACAACAAACCTATTCTGTAGCTTGAAAATTCCAGTTAACATTTGCCTTGTGTTAAAATCTTTGATGAATAGAGCAATAGAAACAGTCCAAAATTGCTTGGAAAAATTTGTGTTACATAGACGTCTGTTACAAGTAACTCTATTTAGCTCCATTGGTTTATTTAGCATACATTGGTTTAGTAAAAAGGCTTGCATGCATCAGAAAATGGCAAAGACATCAGCAGAACTGAATGGAAGAAGGGAATCGAAAAGGACTTCTATACTTTACAAAGAAAGCCACGAGGATAGGCAGAACAGAGGGATTATTGAGACAGCACCAAAAGATGGGACCTTCAGGTTAGAAGGCACTCAAATTGCTACTGAGGAAGAGCTGAGCATTCTGAGCATTTTATTGAGTTTTAAAACGATGTAAATGATATAGTTGAACAGGAGGTTTTGGACCAATGTATTTGACAATGCTGTCTATCACTATCACCTAACAACCAACTCGGGTATCTTTTAGAAGAATGGTATTCGATCCCTCCAGTAACGTTCCAGAGACTTGTAGAGTCCATGCCAAGACATACTAAAGCTGTTCCAGTGGTTGTGGCCCAATACCTTACCAAGATATATGTACATATTAACAACTCACCCAGATTAATGGCTTCCCTCCTAACGTTTTCCATCTTGTTGATGGTGCCAGGGTCCATTAGTGAGATGGTGTTAGCAGGCACAACACTCACCAAACAGTGAACTCTGTCCTTCAGACTAGGTTCTTTTATGAAGTCTGGGTCTTTAGAACTCAGGGGTGAGGTAGGATTAAACTTGGGGAGAGAGAGAGAGAGAGAGAGAGAAAGAGAGAGAAAAAGAGCAAGAGAGAGAGATTAAAAATGATTAATATTCTGATGATTCTAAATGTTTTTAGTAACATTTTTAAAATGTTTAATCATTAACAAAGGTGGCAAAACTCTTTGAATATGAACATCTCAAAATCCAAAGTGATGGAGTAATACCAAAATTAAAATGGGGTTTTGTCCAGTTATCTACCTTGTAGTCATCTTTTATATGCCCCAGCAATGCATTTACAATATCCTTAGGATGGATTCCATCTTCATTTTCTGTTTCCAGGCCCATGGTATCATTGAAGACGAACGGAAGAATCTTAGAATTTTTTCTGGTAATGGTGTAGGCTTTGTACTGTAAAAAAAAGCCAAATTTATACCAACCCTAAATGTTAAAAGATCCACAAATCTATAACATGCAAGGCTTAAAATGGGAGATGTTGAAAATGTGGCATATGTATTATGTGTAACTACTATGCTGAATGATGAAAAACATCTGAAGATGAACACAAATTTTATTTTTGTAGTAGATTATGACCACCTTCTTTGTCCATTAATTCTGGAGTAGGCACTGTGATATTTAGATATAGTATTTAGCAGAGATGAATGATTACATGCAACTAAAATACTGTAACGTGGGTTATGTCCTTGAGAAACTCAACAGAGTCATGGGTCTAGTCCAGGCTAGTCCAAGTCAATACCAGGTAGAGGTTGAATCGAGTTTTACCAGTAGCAGTGTTATTGTTGATACAGATGTCTGAAGCTTTATTGGCATACAACCACTTAATTTCTTTAGAAACCTCGAAAGAATCACACCAGTTTACATGTCCAAGCTATTACATCTTGATTTAGATTTCATTTAAGAAGCCTAGCCTAGCCTTTGGTTGTGGAAGAATATGTGAAAGAATTGTGTAATGTTATATATGTAAATATTAGGTCAGGCATAAGTTTGTTACAAGATTTGCTATTATATAATAAAAAATATCATACTTTAGAAACAAATAATGTGCTATAAATTACTAGTAGATAAATTTGGAACTTTGATTTAAAGTTGATTTAAAGCTGCTGTTCATGTTTCTAACCATCAGGTGTCATTAATGTGCACTGGTTTTAAAACCATAGAGTAATGCCTTCACTGTTCAGACACCCTCCAGCTTAGACTACAGACACTAGTACATGGCAGAGTGAATTTAAGATTGACCACTTCTTTTTTGCATTCACTATATTGATTAAAATTATGCAGCCCCTGAGGTGACATGGTGATTACTATTAATTATTAACAAGACCACAATGTCCACCATTAATATACTGTAATATATATTAGGCCACAATATTCATGTATTATGTATTAATACAGTAATTACATTGATATTATTAATATAGTAATTGTTAATACAGTCATTTATGTGCAAATAATGAGCACACAAATTACTATACTAAGGGAACAAATTACTATTTTGAGGCCAGAAATTACGATATTGAGGTCACAAATTACTATTTGTAGACCATATTAGCCCAAAATTATGCCTATTTTAAGACAAATTTATTCAACTTGCACAGCAAATTAGGTTTATTAGCAATATTTACTAACTTTCAGCTGTTTGCAAAAACCCAATCAAACAAGAATTATTTAAATAGCTCAGCACAACTATTATAACAATTGGTGCCTCCAAATTCAACACAATACCACTTTAGATGATGCAACTGTATACTGACAACAGAAATTACTATAGTGAGGTCACAAATTACTGTAAGTATTCAAATTACCAAATTACCAGAGGTGGGAGTAAGTCACACGTGCAAGTCAGATGCAAGTTTCAAGTCTTAACCTTCAAGTCTCAAGCAAGTCCCAAGTAAGTCCCGAGTTAAAAGGGAGATTCAAGTCCAGTCCCTGCTGTAAATTAAACATGTCCTAAGCTCTAACTGTTTTTTAAACATACCGCAATGTAGCAATACTGAGAGATGGAGGTGAATACAATTAAAACATAAAACTGAATAAATGTCTTTGAAAAATAATTTGTAAAATGTAATTAATGAAAAATGTATAGTGAGGAAAATGTTAGGACATCCCCACATTTATTACTACTTAAAACAACAAAAATTAGAGTTAGGTGCACCTTCATCAGTTGCTTATGATGAGAACATGATTAGAGAGGATTATGGAGGAGCGGGTATTTTTTTTAAACCTCAGATATTTAGTTTGGTTTGCTCCTGATTTTCAGTGATATTACCACAGTCAGATCCAAAGAGCTCTCTGGCCTTCAGAAGGAAGGTTGTAGAAGCATACGAGTGCAGAAATATAAAACAATTACAAACCAGCCATTTCACTGTCCACAAAATTATTTACCACTGAAACAACTGGCAACATAGCCAAGTCAGACGGTCCTAGCAAGTTCAGGTCGAGCACAAGCAGAGCACAAGATGCGTAAAGAAGTCTTAAACAATTCTAGAATATCATCACAGGACCTAGAGGTAGTTCTACAGCTGATGTCAATGTTTACGCATCTGCCACCAGAACAAGACAGCAGAAGAGCATTGTGAGGCGGATGCTGATGGATGCATAAATGTTTCACAGTAGTAATTTGCAGTGATGGAGCAGGAATTAAATGTCGAGCCTGTATACTTGCTTGTTTGTTACCTTTTCTCATTCTGCTTTTTTTAAACCTAATGTTAACTTAACGTTAACTATCTTGCTAAGTACAGTACCTTTCTGGGTGGGTTGTGTAGTACCTGAAGAAGTTGATGTTTGACCTGCAGACCCTCCATATCACTGTTTTCTGTTTACTTCTTTCATCCACAACACAATCCAACACAATCCAGATGTCACTATTTCTGGCATAGTCACCTTCGTGATACCAGCTTCTGCGTATGTTGGCCTCTGCTGGCCTCCCGTGTTCAGGTTGCCAGGTTTTGCGCATTGCAACAGAAATCACCCATTCATGTTTCAACAAAACATCCCCACAAAATCCCTAATTTTTCAAGATCTAAAAATATTTAATAAAAACTCAAGTCATTTGAAGTCATCTGTCTCAAGTCTAAATCAAGTCTCAAGTCATAAATACTACGTCAAAGCCTTTTGTCGGTGTTAGTCAGGCAAGTGCAAATTGCTATATTAAGGCCAGAAATGGCAATATTGAGGACAGGAGTTAGGACGACAAGGGAGCAGCCATCTTTGGCTACTTTGTGTTAGAACTTTTATTGTGACTGTTGACGAACCATTGATAAACATACAATATAAGTAGTTTAATATGCTATGCTCAATTAGAGGGTCACAATAACTAGAAGAAGAGGAGTATGTGGAAATTCTTATGTGGAAGAAACTTTGTAGTTGAATATATATACTCACAGCTTTTGTGCAACTTTTTTTGCCACTTGATTCTTCATGTGCCTTGGTTTTAATTTCTCCACAAAAGATGCTATGTACTGAGTTTATGAAGCAGGACTTCCCTGCTCCTACTGGTCCATGTAGCAGGATTCTAACACAATTGAGCTCTTGATGTTTTGTTAACTCATCTTCCAATTGTTCTTTTTTGCTGTTCAGGACAAACAAGTTTAAAAGATTAACATAATAAAAAAACAGATCAAATAAATGTTCATTTACATTATATGTATGTATATTTATAAACAAGAGAAACTGATATTTTCTTTGACATTGAGCTTCTAGCCTCTGTTTTTAGGTGGCTTATTATTGGATTCTGGTTTTGTATGTCACGCCTCTGGGTCT
>JAVGWN010003450.1:0-10297 GCA_034552555.1 Semaprochilodus insignis | reverse complement strand
AACCGAATTGTGACAGTGAACTGGTCTGCACTCATCACTTTAAAACAGCCTTAATGCTTTTCAACCTGCACTACTGTTTATACTGGCACTGTCATACCACTTTAATCCTGCATCTTAATTGTCAATGTCAATTTATCGTCCTCATTGTCTTCGTGTCTTAATGCCTCTTTTATGTCTATCTCAGGGCCTTTATTTTATTCTATCATATGTCTTGCGTCAGTCTATTTTATGTTTAGTTTTTATTACATTGAATATACTCTCTCTATTTATCGTTAAATGTTTATGTGCTGCACCTTGGGTCAGAGAGTAATGCAGTTTCAATCCTCTGTATGTCTTGTACATATTGAACTATTGACAATAAAACTACTTGACTAGACTTGACTAATACTGGATAATGAACTCTCAGTATGTTTACTTCCATTTAAAGCCATTTAAAAACATAAACATACTCAAGTATAAAAAACTGAGTGAACACTTTTAATTCATATCTTCCTAATTGCACTCCTGCTTTTACTCAGCTACAGAAGGTGTGTACTTTGTCCACTCAGCTCCTGACCTACCAGGAGAAGCTAGTAATAAACACTGTCTGCGTGAACAGGTATTTCTCAGGTTTGGAAGCAACATTGTCACAGGATCTGAGAGGCTTGTACACTACCAGTCAAATGTTTGGACACCCAGCTAAATGGATGTTGTTGGTGATCTTAAAGAATCTACGGTCTTACACTTAACAGCTCCAACTGATGAGAGTCTGAAACAGTACATACCCTGATATACCACATATACTCTTGATGTACCACAGTATGATATTTCTCCATATCTCCACCTCTAATATATATTTAGTGCTGTAAAAACTTTGATCTCTTTTTCTGCACAGTGTAAAAGCTCTAGTTCTCCTTTCAGTTTAGTGAATATTCATGATGGACAGACCAATAGAATTGCTCCAAACCTGCTTAGAAATAAACCTTGATCTATCAGCCTCCACTGCAGGTTAAGAAAGCTGGTTCATCCTCCTGTAAAGGTCCATTTTGAAGGTTTTTAAGGTGGACTATATAATTCCATGAGTGCTAGTTTATAGTTTGGTGTCTTCACTTTCATTCTACAGTAAAGTATTAAGATAAACAGAAGGAGAACCTGCTATGAGGAACCGTGTCTGAACTTTTGACTGGTACCTTGGGTTCATATAAAATCAGTTAATCAACCAAAAATATGTCTGTATGTGTTTCAGTTATTAAACTTAGCATATTAAAACTGAAACACATATAGGCATATTTTGGTGTTTTATCTGCCTACAGCCATCCGCCTGCTGCTTCTGGTTCTTAGCTGATAAGGACTTGCAGCTTGTCCCAGTCATAACATCAAAACCACCTCCCTGTATCTACACTCACTGCTCATACTATCAGCTCCACTGGCCATAAAGGAGCATGTTGTAGTTCTACAAACTGTAGTCCATCTGTTTCTCTGTATACTTTATTACCCTGTTCTTCAATGGTCAGGACCCCCACAGGACCACCACAGAGCAGGTATTATGTGGGTGGTGGATCATTCTCAGCACTGTAGTGCAGTGGTAGAAGAAGTACACAAACCATGTAGCTGAGTTAAAGTAGATACCCAAGGTAAAATATTCCTCCAGTGTCAGTAGAAGTTCCTCCCTTTAGACCTCCACTGGAGTAAAAGTACTAAAGTATTTACCTTCAAATGTACTTAAGTATGGAGAGTAACAGGAGCATGATTTATTATGGCTCTTATGTCCTATTATCATTTCTGGAACAAGACTCTCAATCAGCTCAGGTAGGTGAAGAGACTCTAGTGTCTCTCAGTCCACCCGTCTTTAATAGAAGCTCATTAATTAGTCTGACACTGATGTCTATTCAAATGATCATAAGCACAGAACACTGAAGGAGAACAGGTTCCATTAGCTAGAACTATAAAATTATAATTATAATTTTTTTAGCAAGCAAGTAAAGTTTCGGTTTAAGATTTATTTGCAACTTAGTTACAAGTTAAAGTTTAATAAGAACTCACTTTAAACAGGTTCACAAATGAGTTTCCCTTTACTATACTGCCTCTGTAGTCTCTGTTCATAAACATAAACTAGCCAAAACAAATTTACTATAAGAGGAAATAGTGTTTGTATAAATTTGCCAGTTATGAGTGCATGTGTACATATTTCTATATTGTGGTCTATTTACCCACAAAGTCAGGAACAGTACGTTTGATCTGTTCACTGATGCTTTGATGTGTAATTGTCAGGCAGTGTTTGCATTAACCCCGTCCATCTTTACCTGCCTTCCTCCAGGTGGTCCTTGATGTAGTTCAGCCCTGAAATTTCCATGGATGCTAAGAATCCATGAATGAGCTTGTTTCATTTGGACAGCTTATGTTTTTACACACACATAAGCCGAAAGTAACGACAGATTTCTTGTAAAGTAGTGGAGTTAAATTAATATATTTGAGTTTGAAATGTAGTGGAGTTAAAGTACAAAGTTGTCCAAAATGGAAATACTTCAGTACAGGTACAGAGAAAAACTACTTAAGTACAATAACTAATTACATTTACTTCATTACTGTCAACCACATCCTCCTCTGGAGATGAGATTTGCTCCTGATGTCCTGGTGTCAGCTATCTGTGATTTAAATAACTCAGCAGTGCTGTTCTGTACAACCACAGTTTGGCCTGAGTATCTGAGAGAGATGGATCCATCTGGCTCGGTTTCTCAGCTATCATGGGAGCTGATGTTACTAAGATTTAAGTAGCTTTCAACATTGCTCTTGCTTTGCTTGATTCTTGGTGTTTGCCAGTCAAAACCCATTTCAAATATTTCTCTCAGGTTGTTCTTGGTTACTAAATGGTTTAATTGGTTTAAACTGATTCATTTGAATTACCTTATGGACGACCATAAACCGTACAATCACTATGCTGAGACGATTTACAGCTGGGACATGTTCAGTATCACACACACCATGTAGTGAAACCATTCCTGTGATCCTCCTTGTACTCAAAATTCATTCTGTGTTTTGTTTACAACTAGGTGCAACAATATTGTTACACTGTACAGGGCTGGGAAGAATCACACACAAATTGTGCAGGTATTGGAAGCACTGATTATGTCGTAGATCATATTAAATCAATATTAACATGCACTGGCATATGGTTTGATTTACAGTTGATCAATGACATTACATTTCCTATTATATTTACTGTAATTTGATTTAAAAATTAGATTAAAACTATTTAAAATATTTAAATGAACTTTATTTGCTGAATTTGACAAATTGGAAAAAAACCTTGACATACAATATCACCTGTGCAAGAGGTATGGCTCGTTTTTATTTTTATTTTTATTTTTTATTGGTTTAATATGGACATTTTTGTTAAATTGTGTGCTACACTTTAAAGAAAAATGCCATGGCTAACCATGGCTAACCCATATATAACCCTGATATACCTCCAATCCTCATATACAAGTTTGGGTCTAGTTATTCTTTATGACCATGTAATCTATAAAAAGGTAAGCTGTTTGCATACATACAGAAAATGCTCTTGTAGCCACCCTGTCCTTCCACTCTCCATAAGGAAGTGAAAGTAAAATGAGTGTGTTCATATGTAGACAGGAAGGGTTAGGATGGGAGACACAGATGTGAATGTGAATGACTATTACAGCACATGAACTGTGTTAGCCACGACTAAACCTGATATACACTACCAGTCAAAGGTTTAGACACAACCAGCTAAATGGATGTTGTTGGTGATCTTAAAGACTCTACAGTCTTACACTTAACAGCTCCAACTGATGAGAGTCTGAAACAGTACATACCCTGATATACCACATATGCTCTTGATGGACCACAGTATGATATTTCTGCTGCTTGAAAGTTTTTGAACCCTTCATCATTTTGTGAATTTCTACATGAATGTGACTTCAAATATAGAAATATAATCTGTTTACATGTTAACAGTTGTTATATGTGTACTTTAAATTTACTAACCATTGTTAATGTATTACTTCAACTTAACTAATGTATTACTTTATGTTAGTTTACACTTAATGTAAAGTGCTGTTTGTTCTGCTAACAGTTCTCTACAGGGTACTGAGCCCTTCTGTCATCATTGGCCTTTCTCATGTTTGACCACTGCCTGTTTCTCCTTCCTCTCGATTTCTGCATTTGGTCTTAGTGTTTTCTCGTTGTTGTGTATTTTAACCTCTTGTCTATTTTGGACTATTCTCTCAATGTTCCACCGAGCTGTTGTCTGCACTATTCTGGTTCTGACTCTGGACTGTATTTTGGTTCTGTTTTCAGATCCCTCTTTTCGTAATAAAGCCTTTAACCTAGTTTTACCTGCAAGGGTCTGGCCAAGTCTATTGCATTACAGTTCATACAGTAAAGCATCTAATATTGTGGTTTTGTACTCAAATATTGTTTTTAGTGTAATACAGGTAAAGCAGAATTCACTTACTGCTTATTCCATCAGCATTCCATTTGAAACTGGGGTTATGGCACAAAATTCGGTGATCAGTGCAGTTCTGGATGGCTTGATTAGGTAAGACTGAATGATGTCCATGCATTTCTACACAGCAAGAGAGATTTCTTTATGGAGGGCCTCAGGTCATTGTTATCAGGGCTGGGAAATGTTTGATAGTACACACAGCATGTAGTAACTTCTGATCTCTCTTGTACTCAACATTAATGTCTCCTACCACGTGCAACAGTACTGTCACACTGTACAGGCATGGGAGCATCGCACACAAAAGGTGCAGGTATTAGAAGCACTGATTCTACAGTAGAATCCATTACACTGACTTTTACTCTACCTCTTACTACAAGGGACACATTTGAGCTAATATCTTAAATATGCCTTATTATCACAGACACACACACACACTCTCTCTCTCTCTCTCTCTCTCAAAAAAAACAAAAATAACAAAACAAAAAAGGGGTTTCCACCACTGGAGACGACAAATAGGTTCATGCTGAACTTGTTTTCCAAGCTGGTTAGTAAAGTGGAGTGAAGATGGAGAAGGAGGGACTGTGTGGAGTATAGCTTCAATAAACTGTCAATTAACATGAAAAACATATAACTATACATTTCGCACAGGCCATGCGCTATGTCCCTAATTACTCCAATAATATGTTCTGCAAAAATTCTGCAAAATACAGCCATTGACTTTCAATTTCTCAGAAACTTTTCCAAGATAAGGTGTTATAAGCACCCCTCCTTACCACTCTTATCATGGAGTGAAACTGAAAGTGAAATCGGCAGGTATATAATCCAGCAGTTGCTGCAAACACAGAGTATCAGACAGAGCAGGAGAAAGAGACACAGAGCTCAGCAGCACTTCTAGTACAAGTGAGTTAAGATGGTGTTTATGGATTTAAATGTGAATTACAGTCATATTACATATGACTATAACTAAACCTGATATGTATTTAAAAACCTTATAATGTAGTTTTGTGTAGATCTGCACTTCCTATTTCTTGTACTCTTTACATCATGTACTCAACCAAACAATAAGAAATACAAATGTTCACTGTTTGATATTTGATGGTTTGATTGTGTGCACAGACAGACGATAAGCTAATATACCCTCTACAGGGAACAACCTTAAGTGCTGCTTATTTGCAGAATTTAACATACCATAACTTTTGCACAAAACACATTTTATATTTAGTTCTTTTTTCAATATGTTTTTTTTTATTAAAATTTGCAGAACATGATATCTTAAATACAATCAACAACATGTTGCTTGATCAGGGCACCTGGTCTGTTGCATACAGTTATACTAACCACTTAAAGTTCCCCTTACTGTATTTGGATGGCGTTCTGTAAGATTTGAGCTTTCAATTGGTGATTCTATTTTTCATCAGCCGTTCTTTGCATTTTTGCTTTATTGTTTCATTAGTTTGTTATGTCCACATACAGTTCAGTCATTTTAACCCTGACTTCAAATTCTCTTTGAGCTCTCTCTGATGTAATGTAGAATTCATGCTTGGTTGCAGTGGCAAGCTGACAGAAACACAGCCTCAAAGTATAATGCTGCCGCCACCACCACCATGCTTTACATGTTTAGGTTTTAGTCCAACACTTCATCTAACATCATGAATGATCCAATTTAACAGTCACTGTTGTCAACAATGATCTTTAAAATAAAAACTAAAATATTTCTGCAGATGTTTTGGAGAGTGAAGGGTCTGACTATAAACCTTTACCAGACTCAACTCTCTTTCTTCTCAGTGGACCAGAGATCTGTTATAGTATGGTGTAGCCACAGACCTGTAACAACAAACTCACAGGTTATTACTTACAAACGAGATATTAATGACAATGTAATAATCTGTGCGTATTTTGGTGCACATGATTTTAAATTTGAGTGTGACATGCTCTCTCTCTCTCTCATTCTCTCTCTCTCTCTCTCTCTCTCTCCACACATGCTCTTACTGCACAAGAAAATCACAGTTCTGTTGATTTTAATAATATAAATGAGTATAAAAAGTTGGATGTAAAAATTAGATCATCTTTAACCATGCTAAATCCAAAGGGGCTTAACGAACACAAACATCATCTAATATGAAGTACAATGTGAAGTAGATTTGCACATCTGCAGGTGACCCTGCTGGATAATGTGCTCAGAGGTGGGTCATATTACTGAAGAACTAATAAAGACTAATAACTAATAACTGCTAATATGGTTATTTTTGTCTTCCAGACATTCAAACATGGGAGGATCTAAAACAAAACCTGGTGAGTTTAAATGATCGGATCCAAATCGGACACTGTTCATAATGCTACAGTACACCTGCCTACACCTTTCACGCCTGCACAGATATTTATAAAGGATTATTCACTTTATTATAGTCACTTATTGTAACACTTGCTGAGGTGAAATGACCACAGAAGTATTGACAAAAGCAGTTGATATGACTACTGATGCTTGTTGGAATATGCCTTTATAAAGGTCTGTCATAAGCATATATGAAATATTTTACCAAAATAATTTAATCTGTGGTCCCACAGTAATCTATATAGTTCCTCAAAGTTATACAAGTGTAAATAAACGGTAATGTTCTGGCAGCAGGGGAGCCGGAAAATGTCTGTATAAACACAGAAAAGTACTGTTTTATTAAAAACATAGATGAACCATAGAAACACAGTAATTATCTTTATCATAAAGATACAATGGGAAAGTACAACTCATCCTTCCTATTGGCTCCTAGTATCCTCTATCTGCATATTGTTTTATTCACCCTCTTTAAGTTGCCTTCCTCTCTGACCTGCCTTCCACTGTGTGTACCTTTACTTTATTTATGCTGTAATGATTTTCATTTTTTTTTAGTAAGGAAACATACATTTATACATAGATAACATCAAAATATCCAGTCAAAATCACATTATTATAATTTTGTTATTTACAAAGAACGTTTCAGAAGTTTAAAAAGTGCCATTTTTCACCTTAAGTTCAGTCATTATTTGTTTAAAAACAGTTCCACTTGTTACCTTACAATTTTCCATGGCAATCTTACATTGTGTTTTCCATAATTTACACTTAATAATACAAATAATTAAGCATAGGATTTCTTTTTGGGATTCTGTGAGGTTTTCATTAAAAATTCCATATTTAATTATCTTTGGTCCATATGTAATTTTTATATTACCATTGATTTGGCTTAATTTATCCCACACTAGTTTCGATCTCCAACATTCGAATAAAAGATCTACAGTTTCTACATGAGAACAATTTGGTATCGGGCATATAGGACTGTCTACATTATAATTCCATTTTATCAGATTTCTCACAGGAAGTCTCTCTATTGCAATGAGCCATGTAACATCCCTCACCTTTTCTGATAAGACTTTACTCAAGATGTTTTTTACAGCCTGTTCTGACTCATTAGTAGACAGACCTTTAAAATTAACTATAGTGCCATAATTTATATCGCTTATTTTTTTATATATATAACTTTATTTGAGTCAAAGACCCAATTAATTTTTTGTTCTTTAAATCTATTTACAAAACCTGAGAAAATAAGTTTATAGTAAGGAATAATATTTCTAGAATACCTTTTGTTTCCTTCCAATATTCCCTATCCATTCTACTTGTCTATGAATAGCACTTGCTATGATTTTGCACATAGCTATTTTCATTTTTAGTTCAACATTTATTGCCCCCAATTCTCCTTGTTTTCTCTCTTTAAAAACTAATTCTCTTTTTGCCAACTCTCTTGTGGATCCCTGCAAAAAGGTACAGCATTTCTTATTAATATTTTGAAACCATTTTTAATGGTATATACATGCTAAAAATAAAACTTTTGACAATATAAACTGTTTATTATATTAATTCTTGTTTTGTAGTTGAAGTTCAATTTCTGAATTTTTTTTAGCCCTTCATCTACTTCTTTTACCTTTTTTCCCCAAATCGCTTCAATACAATCTTTATTATCAAATTATACACCCAATATCTTTAACTGATCGCTTTCTTATACATCAATAGGAATTTTTTTTCTACTATCACTACCTACCTTTCTTAGGATTGAAATCCTAAGAAAAATCATACATTTCAAGAACATTAATAATAAATTCACGAGACACATAATCAAAAGCTTTCTTCTGATCTAGAGCTACAATATAGAAATTTGTATCCTGTTTATTCCATATAATTTCCCTTAACACATTTAAGTTGTCCCACATAACTCTTTTATCGCACACGTTTGTTCATTCTCAACAATTTTTTCAAGTAGATCTTCTAACCTATTTGCTATAATTTTTTGCAAAAATTTTATAGTCAATATTCATTAAGGTTAAGTGCCTGTAATTATTTATATCTTCTATATTTTATCTTCTATATTTTATTCTATATTCTATATTTTATATAATAAAATTAACACACCTTCATAGAAAGATTCGTGCATCATCCCTTTTTCCAAAACTTCATTATACACCTTTTCTAATATTTTAGATAACTGTGATTCACATTATTTATATAACTCTGTTGAAAGTTCATCTGGACCGGGAGATTTCCCTATGTTTAATTGGTCTATAGCTTTTTTTAATTTCTATTTCCTTTATATTCCCTTTATACACATTAAGATCTTTCAAATATTTTTTAATAATTTCTCTTCTATTTCAAAATTTTTATCCATTTCTTCATATGCATCTTTTACCAAATGTTTTTATCTCTTCAAAATCAGTGGCAATCTTATTGTTATATATGATCTTTCTTATGTAGGATTCATTACTTTTTTATTATATTCATTAAAAGCTTCCTCTAAACTCAAATTTTCTTCTTTATTATCACACGTTAAAACTTGGATTTTTTAAAAAATCAGCTTCATGTCACGCACAAAAACTGGGAGCGACGCTTGCCGAGCCAGGAGATAAAAAAGGGGTTTTAATAGAGCAGTTCGGGAGGTCACACAGCAACAAAACACCAGGCAACGGAAAACAAGGGCAACACCAGGTCACAAAACGAGAGGGCAGGCGAAGGTCAGAAACCGGATGGTCAGGCAGACAGGCGAACAAGATCGGAAGGAGAAAGGAAAACCGAAAGCCAGGAAGACAGAAGCAGGGTCGAGAGCCAGAGATGAAGTCAGAATCAAGCAGACAAGTTTAAGGGGAAGATCCAGGTAGCGTAGTAAAGGTGAAAATCAGGTCGAGGCACGGATAGTCAGAATTAGGTTTGAAACGCTCGGGATTGCAACGATAAGGTTGGCAAAGCTTCGCGAGGGTTGTGTGTGAGTGTGTGGCTTAAATACTACTGGTGACAGCTGTGGTCAATCAATACACGGGGGAGGCGGAGCGGGGAGGATTAGTGGCGCGCAGGCGTGTGGGCGTGACGTCATCGGACGGTGCACTCTGGGAACTGGAGTTCGGAGGAGCGACGGGACCAGGCAGATCCGCAGGCGTGACACTTCATTCATTTTTATCTATTTCTATTTTCATTTTTTTAAAAGGGATGCATCATAAATAGACCTAATCCGTTTCTTTTTTAAGTTGACAAAATCTCTTATCAGACCAATATATTTTCTATTGTTTTCTTTATTTAATTCAATACTCAGGTCAGCAAGTCTTGTTTTGACCAATTCCAAGAATTCCCTTTCAGAGGTAATAAAACCCTTAATGTGTGCACGAGTGGTATTTCTACTTCAAGTGACGTAACCATATTTTCCCGTTTAAGAATTTGTATGTGAATTTTCCAAAACCCATTTGACTTCCCTCACTGGTCATTTAACCTTAATCAACTTAATATTGTTAAGTGTAAAGTGATCTTTGGGAGCTGCTGGATTGTAGAAATCCACCTGCTCT
>JAVGWN010003449.1:0-10297 GCA_034552555.1 Semaprochilodus insignis | reverse complement strand
GCACCGAGTCACAGGCAAGCTTCCCACCTGTACTTCTGTTGCCAGACGTGTTTCGTCTACATAGTGTAAGAGGTTCTCCTCTTTTTCCTCAAAATAGAGAGAAGAAGGAGCACCACATCCTTGATACCTTCTGAGCATCCCTCCAACTGTCCTCTCAGAATTTTCAGCTTTGTGACAGCCTGCAAAACACGTTTGTTCTTGTTCTCACAAACAGTTCTCATGAAGTCCAGAAGCCGTTTTCCCTTTTTTCCCCACACTTGTGAGGAAAGTCTCTTTTAGTGATACTCCAGTGAGCTCTTGGAAGTGAACTGCCACGGCAATCTCTCGGAACAAAAAAGGCCAATCCTCCATGAGGCTCTGCAGATCTGTACCCTTATTGATCTCTGTACGTCGGGAGTAGTAGGTGCACTTCATAAGGGTTTTACCTCATCTGAGGTGAAGTTAGTTTGTTCACTGAGGACCTTCATTCTGTCTTTTTTCACCTGTTGGCTTTCTGGTGTCTCACTCACTGGCATGAAGTTAATTTCCCACCTTATGCAGCCATATGTGTCCTGAATATCTGCCTTTTGTTTGGCTGGGACAACCTCTGTGTCATCCTCATCGGACCCCTGTTTGCGCTGCATCATCCTTGGTGCTGAAGACCACTTCACAATTTCAACTCGGGCTTGTAACTGCTTGACCAGTGAGCGATATCCTGGTCCTACCACATCACCTTCTATGACATCTCGCAGTGACTGTGGATACTTGGCAACCATTTTTTGGCAACTACTGTGGAGGCTTGTTTACTGGAAAAAGCACAAGCATTCATCATCTCAGAAACAACAATCCGGATCATTTCCCTCCGCAAGAGTGGGCTTGGCCTTTTCCCCCTCTCCAAACACTGCATCAAGGCTTCGGGCAACTTCACCCATGGAATCTGGAAGCTGGCAACCCTGTCTGCAGCAGTAATCGGGAGGCTGGGAGAGGGAGAGAGTGAGGAGTGCGATGAGGAAGCTGGTGAAGTTGACTGACTTTGGATTTCAGTGTTCTGTGCTGTAAAACAAAAATAATGAAATTAATAAAGCCTACTGGCTGAATTATGTTTTAGTCTTGGTATTACTTCAACATAAATGTCCTCACTGGCTCGTTTCCAGGCAGCCTGAATTGGTCTCAGTAGTGAAAGCAGATCACCTTCCTGGATGAAGTGAAAATCTTCAGTGGTCTCCACCCCCAACGACTGTAGTGTCTCCTCTACAGTATTAGAATTGAGGCTGGGAGGTCTGGCAACACTTTAGCAATGGCACTGCTTATGTTGATTTGCTCTGCATCATCCATTTCTGAGTATGAACGTGTGAATAAATCTCATTTAACACCAGAACAGCAGCCCAACACATTCAGTAGTGTGACAACACACTGTGGTTCAGAGGAACCACCTGGTATCCATCCTTCATGTAAGATGGCAATGGATAGAAATCAGTCAAGTCATTGATGTTTAGACACTGCATCTTTTTCAGTTTAGCTGCTTGAGAGCTGACCTCACATGGCTTTGAAGAAGCATCAGAGGCCAGTGTTTGAATGGGTTAATGCGCCGATTCAAAGTGGAAGAAGTGAACATGCGTTTTGTTAAATGAAGTACTTCAGATACAGCGCAACGTCATTGGACAAAACACCCTCAAAGATCTCATGTCCTAGACAAGGTGGCAAACCCGGCCGACACACGTTAAAGAATTTCAAAAAATTGAATACTGACTTGAATTTAATGCCTTCCACATCAGGTGTTTCTTCAGTCTGGAGACGATCAACAGCAGAACTGTAGCTCTCAATGGTGCGCTCTGGTCCGCACAGATTTGGGTCATCACCCTGAAATTCAGATCGTGTTATCAGGCAGTACCTACAGAAATGTTCAGAGAAGGCACCAATGCAATGCGAGCCCAGATTATCTCCAGCAATGCGATATATGGTTCCTGACTGCTGTTTCATCTGTACAATCCCTTTCTCCTCCAATTCCTTCCAGTCTGCTGTTAATTCAGAGAACACCTCAGCATGGCCTTATTCTCTGAAATCTTTCTCTCTACACAGTAAAACAAGTGACACGTGGTCTGTGTCAGACCGTACAGGAAGTGACAAATTAGAAACAGATCCATAAGCAGCAGAGCCTGAAGGGTTAACGACTTCAAAGGCATCCTGGTACAGTACTAGCTCAAATATGATGGATGTTGACCAAAATAAATCATTGGATCTTAATACCTGACCATCACTGATGTCACCTAGAACATCTGAAGGAGACTCAGCTGAGTGCTCCCCTGACACACAGCTCCGCCACAGATCAGATTCTAACAAGTCTCTCTCACAGGCACATACTAGACAGACCGATCTGTGCTGCTCTCGTCTCTTCCTAAAGATATCTTCTTAGGCTCCACATAGTTGAACATTGTTTTGTAAGACTGAGCTCTTGAGAATGCTGTCCTCATCGGCCCTGCGTGACATGTAGAGAGCAGATCAAATCCCCGGACAGACTCACAAACTTTGGTGATGTCCTCATCTGATAATGATGTCATTTTCAGCAGTGAAGTAAGTTTACTCAGAGTACATGTCTGACCCAACTCATATCTGTTCTGCACCTCCTCAACGATGTTCTGTACGGTCGAAGCAGGTAGAAGAAACTGTCTCTGCGTTTCTAAGAAAAAGATGGCTGAAATTTTCTCACACATCCATTTGACTCTCACCTGTACCTGTCTCACACACCTGAGGGTCAAAGGTGACTGATTCAGTGTGAACACATGATGACTGAGAAGCAGATTCTCTGTATAAATCACTAACGCTGCTCTCTGCTAAATCTCTGCGCTTCCGTGACATGTGGGCGGTAAATGAAGATTCACCTTGAAAACCTTTGTGCGTCCTCTCACTGGGCAACTAGCGGCTCGACCTTCAACAATACGCTCCTTCAAGTGGCTATTAGAGCTTCAGTATCTCTACACCGGCGTTCACACAGCGCCGACCCGCATTTCAAATCGGTACCAGCCGCCCCGACAGGAGCGTTAACAGATACACTGTGTCTCCGGTAAAGATCAGACCTAAACGGTCCATATCTACAAAATGTCTTACAGCCGGCTCCACAACACTTCAGTAAACAACGGGGATCATTTCGATTAAATCTGCAGTGAAGCCCACATAACCCCTCAATGTCTTAACACACTTTCCACACAAATCACACCTGAACACTTCCTCACACAGCCCTGGGTACAGTTAGCTAGCTAACGGTCAATTCAAAAACCCAGCTAACGTTACACCGACGATGTTAGACAAAGGTAACTCTCTCAGTTCGTAAGATAGTTCACTAGCTGAGGTTAAGTTAACTTACCATTCAGTAACCAGATAGTTATTTCAACACAAAACTGCAAAAAGTCCGAGTTAAATCAGCGTTAACACCGGCCAGCGGGCTGGTTAGCTAAGATAGCCGTAGCTAACGTTAGGTCCGTTACTGACCCGGACCTAGCTAGCGAACTTAAGGTAATAATATTAACGTAAAGTTATTACAAACCCAAACGAACCTTCGAGAAAGCGTTTACTCTCAGACTGGAACATTCATGTTGACGTGCTTACCTCCAGAACACGTTCTTCTAAGCCCAGGAGACAGACAGGACGCTGTGCCATCAATGCTGCCAGCGGAATCTCCACGGAACAGCGGAGCTAGGCGCACTGAAATGGCGGTAACGGCGCAGTGACGGGGTCAAAAGTTCGCTCTCCGTTAGCGGTGTCCGAAAGTCTCTCGTCTCTCTCTCCGTTTAAATGAGGAGGTTACCATGTACCCTGAAGTAGTTTAAACACAAAGCTTCATCATCTGTGAGCAGCTGGTGAGCGAGTACTTCTTAAAGCCACGTACAGCAGTGTTTCACAGGCTGGATCATATAGGCTGAAGAATAAAATGTAAACCCATGTGGAGTTTTTGTTCTGTAAAAAACATTATTAATTATAATGTACATTATTTTTATCATTTTCGTTTAAACGGTGTGTATTTTGATTATGTTGGGGAGCCACATTTTATTGTGTGTAACTGAAATAAAGAAGAAAAAAAAATAATAGTATGGAACAATAAATCACTGTATTGTTCAAAAATGACAATATAAAAGACAATATCTATATTCTTATTACATCAGTAAAGTTTTGCCTTATTAGTAATGTTAATTAGGGTAACTGCTGCAATCATCTAATGTCCTATGTGTTCTTATAACTACAACCTGGTACATCCAAGCAACCAACAAGAACATCCCAGCAACCCCCTGCAACCAACTACTATACCTAGCAACCACCTATAAACACTATAGCAACCACCAAGAACACCCTAGCAACTACAACAGAAAAACCTAAAGCTTGCTGTGACACTGGTATCGGCACCCTTAACAGTAAACCAGTATGGAAACACATTTTGACATTTTGACATGTAGTCACCTGTGATAAATTTTCAGTGCCCATGTGACATGAAGTATCCAATGAATGATGACTTCAGTGTTTTAGAAAGCCATGTCATGCCCTGTTCCTTTCTCACAATGGTGAAGACAAAGCTGTCTGAGGACATCAGAAATGCTATTACTAGCAAACACAAGACCTCCAAAGGGTATAAGGCCATCTCCAAAGACCTTGGTATCCCAGTTTCAACAGTGCCCAATGTTATTAAGACGTTTGCTAAGCATGGAACTGTCAAGAACCTCCCTGGACGTGGAGGGAAGAGGAACATTGACGGGAGAAGTCTTCAAAGGTTGGTGCGAATGGAGGAAAAAACACCACGTCAAACATCCAAAGACCTGAAGGCCAACCTTGAACAGTCTGGGGTGATGGTTTCAACAAGCCCCATACGCCGCACACTAAACCAAGCAGAGCTTTATGGGTGAAGGCCAAGGAAGAAACCATTGCTGAAGAAAAGACATAAAAAGTAAGAACTGATCTGCCAAAGAGAACAAACCACAATCCTTCTGGGAAAATGTTCTGTGGACAGATGAAACAAAAATAGAGCTTTTTGGTAATGCACAGCAACAGTTCGTTTACAGACGGCGCAATGAAGCTTATAAGGAGAAGAGCACCCTACCAACAGTTAAGCATGGTGGAGGATCCATAATGCTGTGGGGCTGCTTTGCTGCGTCTGGTACTGGAGGTCTTGATCTTTGGGGTGAGCTGAAATCTGCCATTGGGGAAAAGAACCCTGCAAATATTCAAGAGCTTGAACAAACTGCAAAGGAAGAGTGGGAGAAAATACCAGCTGAGAAGAGCAAGAAGCTTATAGATGGCTACAAGAAACATTCAGAGGCTGTCATCACTGCCAAAGGGTGGGCAACCAGATATTAATGAGGGGTGCCTTTATTGCTGCCCATGCTGTTTATTCTGGTTCTTCTTTGAAATTGCACTCTCTAACAGTCACCTAGTACTCCTTGGCAACCAAATACTTCACCTTAGCAACAACCCAGAAACACCCCAGCAGCCATCTTAGTTAACACATCTTAGTTTATTGCAACCACCAAGTGCACTCTTGCAGCCACCTACAAAGACTTTAGCAATTGGCTGCCCAGATAGCAAGCATATATCTGTCTACTGGTTTCATAAGACACCAAACCACCAAAGAGTGCTAGCATTGCTGCAAAATAATCAGATGAATTTCTTTCTGGTAATGGTTTTCATTGCACATAACACATGTTTAAATCTTATTCCAGATTTAAACTTCTACACCTTTCAAACACACATGACAGCAAATAAAGATGAAATATAAGAACATGATACAAAGTGGTTTGATCAAAGTGGCTTTTGTACATAAGTATTTATGTTCCTAATTATAGCCTAGATATGGGTTAAAGCTGATACTGGTTCTGCAGCTAACGACATTACCAAATACTTCACTCCTCTCAAGACTCATTTGAGGAACAGAGAAGGTGTTAAGTGTCCCTTTGCAGGTTGCTTGTTCAAGTCGAACGTGCTGTCAACTTTTACTGCTCATAGAAGTCACATCATACACTGTCTGTCTATACTAGAAGAGGATTTAGTTCCAGACCCTGAAGGTATTTTTGTATCTGAGACTGAATCTGGACTTGAAAATGTTAAGGCCTTTCCGCATCAGTTGGGAACTCTGTTTCTCCACATGCAGACACTTCTATATGTCTCAAAGTTCAGGAAATAACTGATGAGTTATTTGACACTGGAGAATTAGCTCATCAACATATAGAGAGTCACTGATAAAGTGTTGGAGGACAGTAAATGTGTAGTTGATGCATCTCTTGTATCTTCATTGACTGAACAGATACAAACTTTGAATCCACTCAGATTGCTCTCAGGGGAGGGGCCTCTTGGACCAGAGTGTAAAAGACAGTCGTATTATAGAAAGAGCTTTATTCTTATTGAACCAGGTGAGTATGTGTTAAATACACCAGTAAAAACACACTTCTGTTTATGTTCCTGTTTTAGAACTGCTCAGCAAACTGCTGGAAAAATACTTGGGCAAAGTGGTATGTCTTGTGTTGATGGTCTGAAGAAAGACTGTCCTTTAAACAGACTGAGTTGTTATCCAGCCCCTCGTTCACCACAGAGACCCTGTGTTACCTACAAGCCTAAATCTTTGACCCCCAGCAGTCGCTTTTAGAAGTTTGTCCTTGTACTAAATTGCACCCTAAACATCATTATCTGGAACATTATCCTACGCTTATCAAACAATTTGGTCCCCTAATTGAATTTTGGACAGTAAGGTTTGAAGCTGAGCATCCTTTCTTTAAAAGGTGGTTCATGATGCTGGTAACACTTTGGCCACAAGACATCAGCTGATGTTGGTGTATATTCGGAGGAGTGTTTTTAAACCCAGCACTTGGATGCTGCTGTCAGTGTACCTATATCAAACGGGATTAGAACACTGGACTTTGTTTCACTTACCTCCACTGCTTATTTAAAGGAATGGTGCTCTCTGTTGGACACACAAGTGGACGACCCGATGTTGGGAGAGTAGTGGAGATCTGTTTAGTGGATGGCTACTTGTCTTTCATTGTTGAAATGTTCACAGCTGGCTTCTTGGAGCATCTAAGATGTTACCAGCTCACCAAAAAAGACCCTGCAGTAACTGGTTGTGGATCCTGACCATCTGAATGACTACATCCCCCTGGCTGCATACCCTGTTGACGGAGAACTGCTCATCACTCCGAGGACGTTCATGATACTATACGGTGTATAAACAAACCAGTTTGCTGTTTTAACCTCTATAACTGTAATGCAGTCACACACATTTACTGCAGACTGTACACTTCAATAAGGCGTGTCACCCTAGAGAGTGTTCTTGAGTCAGTTAAGGAGCTATGTGTAACACTGCTCATCAGTCTGGGCTTACGAGGAAACTTCATTCTACAGTTTGAAGATCCAGACTTTGGAAATGAGCTCTGCAATTTGACTGATATCAAAGATCCACCAATCTTTGCAACAGCTTAGCAACCAACCCCTTACCATAGCAACACCTTAGCAACCCCCTAGTGGCTGTTTTTTATTTTAAATGAGTGTTTTATTCTGCTTGTTTAAGTCCTGGTATGTCCTTCAGGAAATGCATATCTGTTTAAGTATCGTGTTCACTCAGACTCGTCTAGAATCATATAGGACACAAATCAGAACAGAAGAACAGCTGCCCTACTGGGTCTCCCACACTTCTCTTCAGAGGAGACTTCTGAGATAATCAGGATGTGTGATGTGAGTAAATATGTTAAGTGATATTAAGATCACACGTGTACAGGGATTTATTTTAAACTTATTTAAATAAAATTCCATGTACATTTTTGTTACAGTCTCTTTTTCATTAAAAGCTAAAGACAGCAGTACACAAGTTAAATGGTACACAGTAATATACAGTCTGGTAATTAAGAGTCGCTCATTGTACTTTTTTCTTTCTGCACTCCAAATTATGAGTAAGCTTTACATCAAATTAGCACTTATTCACAATTTGAACTCTTTTCCAAACTCATTTCAGTGTCCATACCTTGACCAGGTGTAGAGCATGTTATTTATTTGTTACCTACAACATAACTAAACCTGTTTATTGGTTTTAGGTTCATGGTGAAACCCTGGATATCCTCATGAAGGGAATGCGCATTGGGCTTCTGATTGGACATGAAGGTGTTCTGCATGATGCATCTCCTCGTGAACTCTTCAATGTGGCCGTGGTGGTAGAGGAGACGATTGTTCTTCATGAACTCAGAGATGTGCCCACTGGGTTTGCTATGCTAATGGGCCCCATCTACTGCCTTAATCTGGAGAACCCTCGCTAAATGAAGTACTGTTCTGAATTCCTGCAGAAGGTCATCATGAAGGTTAAACCTGACAGCTGTTCAGCTAGGATACATGGACTTAGAAACAAACTGCTGAGGGATCGCTTATAGACTGATGACTGCACCTCTCAAGCCTTCACTGGGAAACTCTACTGTGTTACTTCCCCAGATAGTAATGTCTGGACTACATGATAAACACTGGTAGACCAATATAGACTCTTTGGGTTTATATAAGGCTTCATGGTACACTTTAGATACGTGACTAAGCAGAATGTACCTTGTAGATAATTCAATCAAATGAAGTCCAGGCACCGCTGAAGAATGTCAGAAGCACACGTGTTTAGACTTGTTCTTACAGGATACAAGACATAACATGGAGGAAACATTAAATACTGTTGAAGAACATTCAGCTAGAGGATCATGGGATTGTTCTTACACTAGGACTGAATGCTGGTCAGGTTTTTACCTGGAGGAAGCCTTTTTCATTTTGCACTGAGCATTGCACATGCTTGTTTTAGTTTCTTGTAGAAGGTTTTTATTACATGGGTGATGTTCAGCCTGTTCCTAACACTGACTGAAGGATTGTTTATTCAGTTGAACGGTCAGACTGTTATACCAGCTTGTTCATCCAGAGGACACCTTCAGCTTTAAAGAAATTGATAAGTGGTTATCGTCATTACCCTGTCCCTTCATATCATTATCTGTCTCCCTCTCTCTGTCCATCTCCCTTTTTATTCTTTCTGTCCCCTGATCATCATCATCATCACCAACACCATCATCACATCACCATCATCACCATCATCATCATCATCACCATCATCATCTTCATCATCACCATCATCATCTTCATCATCACCATCATGATCTTCTTCATCATCTTCTTCATCATCATCTTCTTCATCTCCAATCCAGAGAAGTAGAGAGTAAACTACAGACCATTCAAACACAGAGCTCTTCTAAACACCTACCAAAGATTCCACTGCACACACCAACACATCTACATACATCCACCTATTCAGACTACAGCAGTTTAGCTCCACTAAAGTGGTTATCGTCATTACCCTGTCCCTTCATATCATTCTCTCTCCCTCTCTCTGTCCATCCCCCTCTTTATTCTTTCTGTCCCCTGCACACTAATTCCTTTACTTCATTTACATCTTTTTCTTCCTGCTGTTTCTTTTTCTACACAGTTTTAAAGGGTTAAATGATTAAAGGGTTGTTTACATTGTGAAACACTTTCTGATTTATCTGATAAAGTGCTAGAAATGGTTTTATATAGCTCCTAAATGGTTCCAGCTGTTACATCAAGCTTGTAAAAATAAAATGACCATTTTCCATCAATCTGAAGAATTATTTCACAGTGCACAGAATTCCTTAATGCTACAAATGGTTCAGAGTGTTAATGGTATTTTCTATTTCTAACCCTAAAAGAACCATTTTTAAAGAATGTATTAGTCTGTCGTCTCCCACTTTTGTAGAATGTGGAAGATACTGTCTGATGAAATAGATGTTGGGTAGTTTTATTCTTTATGCTTTTTTAGAAACTGTTTTATACGAGTTTGCATTTCTAAGTTTATTTCTTATTTTAAAGTGTCTTACACATTTTAACTGCAGGAGTGTGAAAACTGGGGACATTTCTTGTTCAAATGAAATTGATATACTTGAACTGATTGTAGCTGTAGGTTTATTTAGTGTGAAGTTTAAACAAACTAGCAAACTTACCATTATTAGTCAAGATGATGAATAAATCTTAATAAAACAGTTTAAAAACATCAGTGTTTATAACTTAAAATAGAATAAAAGTGTTCTGAATATAGTTTAAGTTACCTGAACTTGAAAGTGGGAGTTGAAATAGTGAGAAATTTTCTGAACTCTATTAAAGTTGAAATTACAGATGATCATCAGTTAAAGGACCTGTGTAAGTTTTGGAGCTGAAATAAAGGAAATGTTTAAGTTACTCACGTCTTTAAAGCAGCAGGTGAACTTAAGATTCTAAGTTTAACGAGCGTAAAATGTTTTACAGTGCAGCTTCATCATCA
>JAVGWN010003448.1:0-10298 GCA_034552555.1 Semaprochilodus insignis | reverse complement strand
TATATAAATAATAACTTATATTGTGTGTGTGTGTATATATGTTATTGTTGTCATTATTTTATATATATATAACTTATAAAAAAAAACGTATGTATAGTTATAGTGTTATTAATTTTTATTATATATATATTATGTTTTATTTATTTATTTATTTATTTATTTTGAATAACGACCTTTTATGTTCGGTACAGACACTCCAGTGGATGCAGTGCGTGTTTGCCCACAGGGACGTTTTTTGTTCGTCGGCGAGAGGAATGGCAACCTTCACATAATATATGTACCCCTGAAGAAGATCATTTTGACCAAAGTATGCTCAAAGCTTATTTCCAAGCTAACCTTTTGTTAAATTACTGTAGTGCCTACATACAGGAATGGGACGCTGCAACACACTATGATGATCTTTTTGTTTCGTGTTAATTCTTTCAGGGCTCTGCATAGTTGTGATAAAACAGTGCATTCATTAATAATTATGATTTCTACCACATTAATGTAGCCAATTTATTTGCGATTCAAAACCGAATATGGCAGTAGTTATTGTGAGGAATCACCCTGAAGAATAAAACACTATGTGCGACTGACACGTACAAGAGGTGCTGGGGATCTGTGTGTGTGTGTGTGTTACATGTCATTCATGTATTCATCATATTCATGAGATTAAGTGTGACTGTGTGTATAATTCAGAAATACTATTAAAAAAAAAAATCCCTGTTTTGTTGTCCTGCCAGGCTCTGCAACAACACTCTTCCAGTGGGAATGAGACAACCTACAAGGACCTAATCCTACATGAAGCACTAAACTCTCCAGGTGTGTGTCTGTGTCTGTGTCTGTGTAAAAATGTATATTTTAGTGTATTATTTAACTTGCTTTAATCTTAGTTTGAAATGAATGTTTTCTCTTTTTTGTCTAGGGTTATACCATCTCTTTGTTATTGTCCATGATGGGTTCTTACATTTATCTAATTTTGCTTTGGATAAAATACAGAAAGGTTTGTGTGAATTATTCAACAACATAGATTTCACAGCAAAAAAATTTTAGAATGCAGCCCTGCATTGTGTTTAATGGTTATTTGTTCTTTTGCATCAATAGCAATTGAAAACATGGACCTAGGTGCCTTAAATGAGGTGAGTAACTCTGGTCCACAGATGGGTTACTTTTATTTATTATTTTTTTTTGTATGTGTGTTTTAATTAAATTACTCCAGGTTTTTGCTGTGTTAATATTTTTACATCTGAGAATGTAACACATGTTTATTTAAACAATGCTTTCAGATCCAAGGCCACATTCGCATGGATTTTTGCTCCACTAAAGAGATCTGCAGAGATGGCTGTATATCAGCAGCACTGGCCTGTCTTGGCAATGAAGTCCACCTCATGATTGGAGTAATCTTATTTAATTTTTTTATGCTGCCGCTTGTTTTGGTTTAAGTTTACCAGGGGCAGTGATGGTGGTCATGCAGATTACATGAAGCTGCAGTTTAATGTTCATCAAGCTAAGCAAAGTAGGTAAAGTCTGCAAAACGTAACATGTTGCAGTCATTCAGACTGACTTTGACACTTGCAGGCTCTAATTTCTTGACAGTGGTGTTGATGGGAACCGGGAGGTATTTCACAAAACAGGACTTCTCATGTAGCTGGAAAACTTAAACTCAAAGTTGAGGACTACCCACTAACAAAGTTCCTCAGCTCTTTTCCAAATGGACAAGCTTAACATTTTTTGCTCCTGTTTTGTGAAGTGTGCCCCCAGGGGTCCATTTTACTTGCAGTCCATAACTGGTGAACCTATGTACATCAAAGTTACTATATTTCTTGTTGGTTATGGTCAAATGGACTATTTTGTACTGGATATATGATTTCAAAAATGTGTTTTGCACTAAAACCTTACTATAAACCATTATAATACAATGTCTCGGATGTATTTAGCTTATTCAACTATTTTGTGTGATAACTTTCCATCACCACAACTGGCCTTTCTCTACAGTGAAGCATTTTACACCAGTCTAATCAGTGGATGAAAAATTATTGAGGTGGCATTCCCTTCAATCTTTCACACTGCAGCCTGTGTTTGCGGCATAACATGGCTTTAATCTGTTAACCAGATGTTAATTTGACTCTGTGCTTTTTTAATTATTTATTTATTTTAAAATAGGCTAAAGGGGAAAATATTATTTCCCGTTGGTGCATGGGCCCTGATCAGAGGTTGGTGACCCTTGGCAGCATTTTGGACTCAACCTTAATGCCTGGTAACAGTGCATGTTTAAGTACTTTAATGTCTCTCAGCACTACATTTTTTAAAATAAAGGATAAAAGACAAAACCAGCTTTTTGTTAGTTCGGTTGATGTTTTTGTTTTTTGTATCTCCTCTTTACAGTTATTTATTTACTTTACTACTTATATTTCTAATTAGCTTTAATATGTTAGACATCAGCTTGTTACCTGCTAATATAAATAATAAATTACAATTTAAATGAATCAAATTAAGTATTAGTAATTTGTTTAGTTTTTTTTGTCTCTGAAACTGTGTAAAGTCTGTGTCTGTGTATTTTTGTGATTACTGAGTGACTGTTAAAATAATCTCACTTATAGAATGTCAGAATATCAAAATGGCATCTAATCAATAACTTAAGCCGTGGAAAATAATTAGATCAAAGGCATTTAAGTATTGCTCTTTTGTTTTTTGTGCTTGTGCCCCAGGTGTAAAAAAGATTCAGGTGGTGGACAATTTGATGTACGTGCTAAGTGAAGAGGTGAGAAACAGACTGTACTGATGCTACAATATTGTTTGTAGCCTTTTAGAAAAAAAAAAACTGAGTTAGTTATATGGTGTGGCTCTAGATCTATATAGTTTGACTTGAGGAACTATGCAAGAAACTCTCCAACATGAAAAAAGCAAGGTCCAAAGTTTCCCATTGCAGCTAAAAATCCTGTCTTTTGCTCTTGTGCAAAAGTTTTCAGTTCAAATTCTCCTGTAAGCATGAACATGAGTGTAATTCTTTTTCTACTGTGAATTTTTTTTTTTTTTTTTCTCTCTCTTTTTCTTTTTTTTTCCATTTTAAAAGGACATGCTGAGTCTGTGGGACGCCCGTTCACTTGTCATGTTGTGCTGTTGGCCTGATCTCTACCTTCTTGATTTTCTACTTCTTAATGAGGGGCATTCTACATCCTTTGGAACGCAAGTGCTTCCTTATTATTCATATTTAACATTTATTTTAAACGTTAGAGTGGTCTGATTTTTGCACACTACTGTAGTTTGTTGCTTGATGACTGTCTTAATAGTTATATTTATCCTTTTCTTTGTTTAAATGCAACACTTTTTATTTCCTCCTCTTTTTTGTTGGGGTTTTTTATACATACATACATACATACATACATACATACATACATGCCGAAGTCATCTCTATTACCATAAAACATTATTTTAAGGATTTGGCAGTATATACTCAAAGTAGCTTTCTGTGCAGGTTTTTTGAGACATTAAACTCTTTGGATGGCTGGCTTATATAATCCCTGACTCTAGAATGGAGTTCTGTTTAAAAGCTTCATCTGAAACCTATTTGACTGATCATTTGTTTTGAATCTCTAATTACAGACAAGAGGGTACCAGCATGAAGATTATGACCTTGTCTGTGGTTGAAGGAAAGGTGTGTACTTTATCTGTAAATCATGAATTATGCTCCATACATGGAGCAAGTCTACTGAAAAGAATGAAACTCAAAATGTAGTCAAAGATTAGACACCTTAAATACTGAACATGCTTCTGTGAAATTTTAATGAAAAAAGTTTGTGAATTTTGCACAGTATGTTAAACACGAATACTTTTTTTTTTTTTTTTTTTTTTCCCCTCTCTTTACATTATACTTGCATTGTTTTGTTTTGTTAGCCTAATCTTCGGAAGCTTTTGGTTCAGTCCCTTCCCACTATGGACGTTCTCTGGAGTCTTGAGGTGTCCGCAGTGTCCTCACTGGTACAAAATACCATTAGTATGGTAAGCCTCACACTACAACCATAATATACCTTATCTTCTTACATAGTTCTAGAACAGCAAGGATGGTTTTTGTGCATTTATGAGATCATGAGATGAGTGTGATTGCGTTTTCACTGACTGTATTTCCACACATTTAGGATGTAATCTATTTGTTGGAAGGTGTTACTGATAATTCCAAAAGGTGAGCTGAACCTTTTGACTATGTACCAACAGTTTCTTTACATACTCTGGTTAAGATTTTTGGTGTACCTAAACTTTAATTTTCTGATATTCTATATCTTATCTGTATATAGGTTAAAATTTAACAGTGCTGTGTAGTTTAGTCCTGGGAAATTACGTTATAGTTCCTTTGATCTATTCATGAATTGAACGATTCTAACTTTTCTCAATGCTTAGCAGTCCTGAGGGATCAGCGTTTGGTTTAGTCCTGAAATGCTTCACTGAGGCTTTGCCAGAGAACAGGTATGATGTAAAATTGTTATTAATATTATCATTATTATTATAAATCTTTAAGTTTGCCAGTGTGTGAATTGCAAATTAGAAACTGAAAATGGTGGTTTATAAATCCACTTTGACCTGTATTTAAAAGAAAACTGTATAGAAACAGTATATTTAATCAGGTCACCAGGAGATCTAATTTCCTGGAGGTTTCTCCTCCAAACCAAATTTCACACACATCATTCAGCTAATAAATGATTTCACAAGACAGTAATTAGATGACTCAGTTTTAACTTGAGTAGTTTTATTTTTTATTTATTTATTTATTTATTTTTACTTAGTATTTTGTGTATTAGACAAAAGAGCTAGCCAATATATAGCTTTGAACAGTTATGCACAAAAAGTATATAATTTTATATTAAAACACCATTTCAGAAAGTAGTAGTGGCCATTCTTAAAGGGAGCCTATTATGGTTTAGTGATTTTTCTCTTGTCTTTAGTGCATCGTGCAGCTTTATGTGCTTGTAAATGGTAACAAAGCTCAAAGTACATGACAGTTGGGGGAACACTCCCACATAAAGCACTTTTCTCAGCTACCCGAAACACTTTGTTGGAATTTTAGCCATTTTCCTTAGTAAAAGATTATGCAGTCTTGTTACACAGTTCTTACTGTCCACCCAGCTTGGTGCACACTTGCACAACACACAGCAACTACTGGATGTTAACCAGTCAGAGTGAACTCATCGGTAGATACAGGAGCTGCCTCACAATAGAAAATACCATCTTTGTTAATTGATAATTAATAATTAAATTGATAACATAATTCTTGTAAATGTCTATGGTGTTCATATTTAACTGCTATTATGTGTACATATACACACATTTAGGAGCAGGTGAAATATCATTATAGTACTTTTTTCGTGTGTGTGTGTGTGTGTTTATGTTTATTCATTCATTCATTTATTTATAATAGCATTTCACATACTGTCCCAACTTTTTTTTTTTTTTGTAATTCAGTCTGTTTTGAAATCTGCTTCCATTTGTCATCTTCAGGTTGGACAGGCTTCTGTACAAGCACAAGTTTGAAGAAGCAGAAAAGTTTGCACTAGCCTTTGAGCTTGATGTTGAGGTAAACAAAACAAAAAAAACAAAACCACATTTTCTTTATCTGATTGCACATTTTCATGTAAAATTCAGTGTTCAGGTCTACACTCACTGGCCACTTCATTAGGTACACCTTGTATCTACACTCATTATCCATTTTATCTGCTCCACTTATAGGAGCACTTTGTAATTCTGCAATTACAGAGTGTAGTCATCTGTTTCTCGGCATACTTTCTTTTTCACACTGTTCTTCAGTGGTCCGGACCCTCAAAGGACTACCACAGAGCAGGTGTATTATTTTTAGCACTGCAGTGGTGCTGCCGTGGACATGGTGTGTTAGTGTTGTGTTGGTGTGAGTGGATCAGACACAGTAGTGCTGCTGGATTGTTTAAACACTGTGTCCACTCGCTATCCACTCCTATTTATATACAACACACATGGAATTAATTAATATAGTCTGTTTAACTCTGTCCTTGATGATGGATCCACCCCCCACATAAAACCTGCTCCATTGAAGAACAGGATCAAAGGGAATTAACAAAGGATGTACAGAAACAGATGGACTCTACAGAGTAATTGTAGAGCTACAACGTGCATCTATATAATGAGCAGAGTTGCTAAAATGGACAATGATACAAGGAGTTGTACCTAATGAAGGTGGGCCGGTGGGTGTATACTACATGGAGTGTTTTTACTCTTGTTTTAGCTGGTGTACAAGGTGAAGTTGGACTACGTGCTGGAGAAGCTAGCCTCTGTGGCTGTCAACAGACAAGGCCAGGATGTATGGGCTGGGCTTGTTGATGAGGCCAAAACAAATCTGATGAAGATTATGGTACTGTTTAATCATAAACCATATTTTAGCTACAGGAGACACAAACCTACATATATGTTGTGTAGCATTGGTCTTTCAGGTGGATTGTTTTTTTTTTTGTTTTTTTTTAATGAATATTGAATATTGGCTTTTTCTGAAGTTATAGGAGTGTTTCATAGTGTGGTTTTCTTAGTATTACAGAAACATTAGTCACACCTGCTTATAATGGGGTTTTACCATTTTTTTGTTTGGTACATTTTTGAGTAATAGCGAAGGTGTCAAACCTGGAATATAACACACATGGTATTAACTAATGTAGTCTGTTTGCTGTTTAACTCTGCCGTTGCATGTCTGCCTGGCTGGAACACATAAAGGAGAACAGACGTTCCACAAATTGTTTGAATAAGGCACACATTAGGATGGTCTAATGTTTGGTTTAATGATTACTTTATTTGTGTTTAGATCAAATCTATATTTGATCAGTTGTTTAGTCTTTCAAGCTGACCTATTATTTATGTGCATGTTTTTTTATGTCTCCAGGACGAGCAGTATGTTGTCCAGTACTGCCTCAATGCTTTCTGGCCTACGCTCAGTACAGCTGAAGAGATGTTGAACTATGCTGCAAACCGCTTTCCGTCATCTCAAATCCAATCAGCTCTGGCTAAACTTGCCACCTTCTGTAACCTGTATGGTTCGCACAGCTTCAAGTAAGTTGCGTTGAGTATTCATTGTAATAAATCATATACCTGCCTGACAAAGACACTTCAGATCTTTTATACCGAGTTTTAAAACTGCTCTCTGAGTACATGAACTTCAGCATGAATTTAATTTGAACCTGGTGCCTGAAAAATAAACAATTTGCTTCTAATGTCACTAGACAGTAAGGGGTAGATCACTGGTGGCCCAGACCTCTGTATCACATTTAAACTCAGAAAGGAAAAAAAATAATTTGATTAAATTTTGTAAGAAATCTAATCAAGTAGTAGTCTAGAAGGCCTGTCGAAATGATGAGTGCAATAATTTACTGTTTGAGCATGATAGCCTACTTTTAAACGTTCATCTTAAGTGATTTGGTTAAAATAGCTTATTTCACAGCTTCCTTTGTTTTATTTAAAAAGGCATTGAATTGTTTTTTAACGATTAAGTCTATAACAGAAAAGGAGTGTGATGTCCTAATTGAAGTTGTTTCATGCGCAGAAAGGGAGAGGATGTCTATCTAGGTATAGGAAATGCTTAGATCTGCTTAGTTTCTTTTTTTTGAAGCTTTAAGTGTGGCAGGAAATTATTTCCTTGTTAAATGTTTTGCTCATTGTTTTTAGTGGCGTTTCCTGGATTGAGTTCCTGAACAGCACAGACTACCTAAAAATTATACTCCGTTTTCTGCGAGATGGAAGTCTCAGCAGGGCACAATACCTTTGGCTTCGGCATGAGGTAAAATTCCATGTCTACACAATGACCTTGGGAAGGATAGTTGATATTAGCTCAGTTTGAAATGTATGTTTTTATTTATTTATTTTTGGCATCATTTTTTTGTCATTCTTTTCTACAACTTCCAGCCCACACCAGCAGAATCAAATAAGCACCAGTGTTTTCAGTCACAGTTTTTAAAATGGAGAGGTGAAATAGTTAATAATCATTAAATCAGTTAAGAGTATAACAACACCCAAGCTGAAGACTGTCTGGTATATTAGTATAAGCTGCAGAGGACTGGTTTTGTTCATGGTTGCAGAGGGCCAGGGGAGCGATATAATTGATAATCTTGACATTATTATTCATAGGTAATCTAAGTCTACTCTTGCCAGTGCATTAAATAAAGTTGTGTATAATAAATAAACATTTTTCTTCTAATAGCACACAGCAGAATTATGCACCAGCATTGTCAATTGTTGTTTTGTCAGATGTCTGCACTTTTGATAAAACAGCACTTTATATGTTTATTAGAAGATGTTGCTCTAAATTCATGTTATATGTCAGTTACATGATATAGTAACTGTGGAACAGTGTCATACTGGTATTTATTGTTAGACATACTGCAGTGTTTTATTTCTATCTATATATTATGTAATTTTTATTTTTTTAATAATCTCAGAATTTTTCTTTTCAGGGTGAGTTTGCTAGTAAGTTTGAGGAGAAGTCCTTGCATGCTCTGTTGAACTCCATTCCGCCTGACATCCCCTCGCAGGACCTCAGCATCTGGTTAAAGGGTGTGGTGGTGCCCTTCATATGGAAGGTCTTGCCAAAAGGACAGGTATATTGACTGAAATCCTTAATGACTGAAATATAAATTTTCCTTAATATATGCTGATTGTATGAAACTAATAACCTCTGAATAAAAACCTAGGATATGCATTTGAAACAGTATTATATGGTACAACTGTTTGATTTCTCTGAAACAGATTACAGCAGTCTTCAAAAAACCTCAGTCTTTGAGATTAAGATTGGCTTTGTTTGTTATAATTAGTATTATTAAAGTGTGTAAGGATTTACCTTGGACCTGTTTACTCAGAATATTTACTACACATTGGTATTTATAAGTACATCATATTTGTAAGAAAATGTCAAATATGTGTAAATTTAAAGTACACCTATACACTGTAGAGTATGTTAAATAACAAAAAATAAAGTGTCTGAATACTTGTTTCCCTAACAATATTAGTGCTGTGCATGAGAGAGGGCAAAGAGTTTGATAGAGAGTTAATACTTCTGTTAATGACTGCAAGTTTACGTTGTGTGTCAACAGAGAATTCTGGCCAAATGGTTGGAGCTCCGTGCAAGAGATCTTGAACTAACTGAAAAGGTAACTAGTCTGTCAGTACAGTTTTTGTTTTTATTAGTTTGTTTGTCTGAAACTTGACTTCAGTACATGTAATTGGATTAAAATACATGTTTTATGTGCCTTCTTGTAGAATTGCTGGCCTCAAAACGGACTGATGCTTGCTGAGCTTGGCCTGCCATCCTTTTGGGTGTCCATTAATTTGGTACATTTTTTATCTGTTACTTAACCTTTTTATGAACATACAACAAGCAACACAATATGTTTATTACGTTTAGTTCAACCAAAGAAGTTTTATTACTGAATCTTCCTGTAGCATATTCTATGGAAAAGGGTTCATATAGAAATATAGAATTTATGTTAATGTGTCACTGTCATTTATTTCTTGCTGCATGTAGGTGCTGTTTAGAACAAACTCCGTACATTGATGCATATATCTCTGAAATTGAATTTTACAGACTGAGGACTTTAAAGCAGAGGAAGTGGAGGAACTTAAGGTTCTGGTGACCAACTTAAGGCATCTGTGTGTCCTCTACTCCAAATACAACTGCCGCCTTTCACTGTCTGACTTTGAGATGGTAGGTGTTCTGGATATTGATATGATGTTACTAAGGGTGGGCACTATTTTGACATACAGTTGCATCCAGAAGAAATCATCTGACAGGAGTGACACTACTTCTGTATGTGTAGCTCAATAAATATTATGTGTCTCAGTCTACATTTATCATCATTTATTGTTTCTGGTAACCTTTATCTTCCTTCTGAATAACATTGCAGTCCAACGCTTCCTTCTGGGTGCAATTATTCTTTTGATAATGAGTATATATGGGTGGTGGGTCATTTTCAGAACTGCAGTGACACTGATGTGGTGGTCTCTGTTGGTTTATGTTGGGCTAGTATGAGTTAATCAGACGTAGAAATGCTGCTGGAGTTTTTAAACACTTAAGTGTCACTTGTCACTACTAGACTGAAAATATGCCAGCCAGCAGTATCCGGTGGTCAGCATCCTATAACCACTGAAGAACTAGAGGCTGACCAACGCAAACTACAGCAGCAGATGAGCTATCGTCTCTGACTGTACATCTACAAGGTGCGCCAACTGGATAGGTATGTCTAATAGACAAAAAAAAACGCTGTCCGCTCCAACACGACATGTCAGTGTCACTGCAGTGCTGAGAATAATCCACCACC
>JAVGWN010003447.1:0-10299 GCA_034552555.1 Semaprochilodus insignis | reverse complement strand
TACCGCACCCCCAATCACTTCAACTTGGGCCTGCCCAGGCTGTGTGTGTTGGGGGTGGTGCACCATAGCCATTATAAGGCTTAATGACTCAGTTTCTAATTAATTCCAGCTCGTGCAGTTTAATTACAGCTAAAAGTTTCTCAGTAACTCTCGGAGTAAGTAACGGCGAGACTGTGGAGCCTCGTTACGTTAGAAGTTTGAACGGAAGCTTGTTTGCTTGTGTGTGTTAGGTAGAAGAGAGCAGGGGAAGTGAGTGTCTTTCCTTTGAACTGGATTCAAGCCACGGGCTCAATAATCGCCTCTAAACAGACGTTTCTGGTGAACGCTTGTGTTTTAAACATTGCTGTACTTGAAGGTTAAGGTTAGGTATGTAGAACTTCTTTGCCAGAAGCGCTTCCCATCTGCCGCCTTGAATATAGATGTTTGCAAGCGTACGGTGTCTCATCGTATGTATGCATCTACTGAAAGAGTAGGAGGGTTAGCGACTGGTAAATATGCAGTATGTTTAGCTGAAGCGCATTTTCTTGTCAGCCTCGATGCCTAGGCGGTCTCTGAGCAGGGGAAGCAGGGCGATGAGGGCGGATATTTTCTGGGTGCTTTTACTGAAGCACATGCATATCTTCGGGGTGGGGGTGGGAAGAGATGTGCTATGGCTCTTCTCAATTCAAATCTAGCAGTCTCTAAACTCTACTATGTGTGTTGACAGGGTGTCAGAACAGTTCAGCACCATCCTGATCCGGAATATCTCAGCAATTTCTCTTTCTGGAAAGCTCCCCGAAAGCTTGGTTTCTCCATCTCTAAAGAAGCTCTGATTTCATTTAGGCTTCTTGCTTTCGTTTCTTTTCATTCTGGGCATCATAGAAAAAGGGTAGATTGCGGACACGGATAATGGATATGTTACTCTGATTGCTGTGAAAAGATGTGCCGTACATGGTTCTACGACTGGCGGACTAAAAGGCTGTGACTACGATAATGATTCTTCGCCTCCCCTTCCCCACCCAGATCTTTCCCAAACGTATTTCCATGCGTACTTCAAGCAAGTAATAAGTTGAATGATGGAGCCGCGTGCCCTCCGCATTCCTCCAAGGCATCTCTCACATCTGTAAAGGGCCTTGAATAAGACATGACTTCCTTCATTCTGATGGAGCTGTTTGATCAAGGTCATCCCACTTGACAGCCAAGAGTTTTCGACTGTTATCGGATCTTTATACGCCGCCTCGTCTCTCTAATTCTGTCGGAGGCTTGAAAGAGGATGTTAATAGCGTTCATGAGCTCGTTAGAGCATTCACGTTCGGTTTTATCTCTGTCTTTCTGTTTTATGTGACATCTTGCATCTCAGTTAGGCCCAATGCCTTTGCCAGGCCTGAGTTAAGGCGCAAGTAACGCAGATACCATAAAATTCTATTTGTGATGGTCGTTGAGTTTGGTTGAGTAAAGCTCGATGTATATCTACCTTCTACTTTTTCACCAATTCAGGTAGGTTGAAGTGACGAACTTGAATTAGGGGTCTGCTGCCTGACCTGAGCCCAACAAGGTGCCCAACGAAATATGAGGTTTCGGGCCAGATGTAAAAAGAGTTCACGTGCAACTTCAGGCTCAGTTTTTGGTTTGTTAATAGGTATTCACACATGTTGCTTTCGCTATGTTTCTCTATGTGCGCTCTCACACTGACCGTGAATGCAGCCATTCCACAGCAGAGCAAAGAGGTTCAGGTTTTGAATTTGGATGTACCGGTCAGGACAGGTTGGGTCGGGTGAGGTCTGTTTTCCATTTTAGAGCTCTACTCCATTGGTTCCCATGATCAATGAGTTTAAGCCTTTTTTTTAAGTAGACTTGACAAAGCTGCAGCCATGGCTGTTGTATACCGGGTAGTGGCCAAGATGTTGCTTTAGCATCCCAGGTGGTGGCTATGGTGTGTTAGGCCCTTGCTATAGAATCCCTTGTGCCTGCTAACGTGAAGCCAGGCCATTTTTATGCTGTCCCAGGTGGTGTCCATGGTTATGATATTCCGTTCCATGCTAATGTAGACTTTTGAGAGTTAACAGCATAAATGTCAAACCAGTTAGTGAGTGGCTACACCATTAAGCGCCCTAAAAAGAGGCCAAAGTCACATGCCATTCATATCAGATTTTTTTTTTAAAGCCGCTTGCTTTTGCCCATCGAATATTTATTAAAATTGGCATGACTTCACAATATTTAACTTTGTCTTCCGAGCTTAGCTAGCACAGAATGTTTAATATTGGCTTTATGTCCCTCCAACACTCACCACTTGACCTCAGATTTATCTGTTAGCCAGAATGGGGTCTATTCAGGAGGCGTCAGAGCTGTTAGCATGCTATGCTAATACTGTATCATAGTATCAGCACCGTTTAACATATAGCAGCTGTAGTTGTTGTTAGATGGAAGGTTTGAAGTTTATTGACTGCTTTCATGAATTAGTTGAATGTGTAAGTAAGCCAAACTTTGCTTCTGAAATTGCGCAGGATGTGGTGACAGTACTGGTATGAATGTCGAACCAATTAGCAAATGGCTACGCTATTAAGCCATCTCACTTAGCGGTTTTGTGCCCCTGAGCACAGTTAGCTAACCGTGTCAAATAAAGAGCCATAAAAAGAGGCCGAAGTCACATCTCTGCTGACTTTTTAAGCCGCTTGCTGTTGATTTTGCCCATCTAATGTTTATTAAAACAGACAATACAAAATTGAGATGACTTCACAATATTTAGAACTGTCCTCCTGTCACTGTCCGCCTAGCCTGGCTAGCATGGTACAGATCCGTGAAGCACGTTTAATGCTGGCTTTATGTCCCTCCAAACACTTACCACGTGACTTCAGATTTAGCTGTTAGCCAGACTGGGGCCTATTTAGGAGCAGTCAGAGCTGTTAGCATGCTATGCTAATGCTTTATCATAGTATCAGCACTGTTTAACATCAGCAGTTGTTGTTAGATAGAAGTTTTGAAGTTTATTGACTGCTTTAATTAAGGAGTCGAATGTGTAAGCAAGCCAAACTTCACTTCGCAAATTGCTCAGGATGTGGTGACAGTACCAGCATAAATGTCGAACCAGTTAGCGAATGGCTATGCTATTAAGCTATCTCGCTGGGCACAGTTAGCTAACCGTGTGAGAAAGCACCATAAAAAGAGGCCAAAGTCACATATCAGCTGACATTTTAAGCCGCTAGCCGTTGAATTTGCACATATAATGTTCAGTAAAACACACAATACATAATTGCGATGACTTCACAGTATTTGGCACTGTCCTCCTGTCATTTCAAGTTTAGAACCTTTCCATTGACAAAGCATAAACAGGGAGAATAAAAAGATAAATAAATAAATATGTCTATGTGGTGTTGCATCATATTTTGATGAGGAAATCATAGTGTCAGTGCCATTTAGAAATCCATTTAGTCCCCAATTAGACGTAATTCTATTAGATTATTTTTGAGCATTTTTTTTCGTTTGTTTTTGGAAGGGTTTAGCACTCCGCAAGCACTGGAATGTTTTTGGCTAAGTCCTCGTGTTTGTGATGATCTCCCTGGAGCTACCCGAGGCCTAAATTAAAAGCATGTTACCAAAGGAACGCTTAGTGGCAGAACAAGGTTTCTTTCGGAGCTCAGTTCTCCGAGCGCCAGGCTAGAGGTTGTTTGCCTTTGAAGCTTAATCGCCTGTAGGCTTGGACACAAAGTACAAACATCTTGCGAAGAATCAATAATGTTCTACCACATACTTACCTTGAAAAATACTTAGAAAACAGCCGATTTGTTTCTTCAGCGACTTGCTTTCTCCGCTACTTCTTTAAGTGGCCCACAAGTAGCTTTTTTTTGAGGGGAGAGCGGTTGGGGCTTTCTTCTACCTGAATACAAATGACTACTCTGGCGTGCCTCACTCTTAAAAAGGCTGAAAAGTGAAGAGTTCAATTGTTGTTGTTCTTTTTTTTTTTTCACCCTCCTTCCCCCAATAAAACTAGGCCAGGACTCTTGCTTTTTTCACCCCAATCGATGTGACGTAAATCCCTCTCTCGTCTTTCTCCAGCGAGTGCAGTGCGAGTGCAGTTTTTTTGCAGATGATGTGTTGTGATTCACGCCACCTCCATTTTTTTGTGTTTTTTTTTCCTCCCCTCTCGCAGGACTTGTTTTCTCTCTTCCTATCTTGCTCACTCTTTCTCTCCATCTCTTACACTGTCCTCCTTCCGTCACTTTAATCAGCCCTTTTAATTACTGACACCCTCGGTCGCCCTCCCGCTCGTTTGGTTGTCACCTTTGGGAGATGGAGCCGTGGAGGAGAAAAAGAAAGAGAGACAGACGGAGCGATTGGAGGGAGAGGGGATAAAAAAAAAAAAAAAAAAAAGAACAGAAAAGTAAAACCAGGTCCTGCGCTTCCCGCGGGTCTTGGAACAGGCCTCGTAATAGCGCGCCTGTGCCAGGCACTCAGCTGTATTGCCAGCGCACATCTCCCACAAGCCCCCGCTGGCGCTCCCTCTCCTCAGCATTGTCTTGATAAATGGATTTTTTGCCTCGACTCGAACACGTCCTTTTAAGATCAGAGGGACAGTCAGGACCGGCGTTCCATCACAGCCTCCATTGCTGGCGCCGAGCTGTGTAAACATGTACGGCACTGTGCAAAATTAGGCTCCGGCTGTTCATCTGGCCTGCAAGCGTTCATCTTTAGCATACATATAAAATAAGTGGTAATTTTATGTTTGTCAGTGTGTCAGACCGTCCAGCTGAAATCTGCCGGGCCTTCTGAGTGGGCCAGCCATCCAAGGGTTGACCCTATAGTTAGGAGCTTGTGGGTTTAACTCTCAGCAATGTCACAGCCATCCAATTTCTGGGTGTCCAAGAGAGCATGATTGGCCTAGCTTTTTTGTGGGTGTAGGCAAGTGCACAAATAGAGACCCCGGGGGGGCTTGCCATCAGTATACAGACAATTCTTCAGTATACGGACCGCCAGTCCATGAAAGACATACACATTCAAACACACTCACACAGCTAGGGGGCAATTTAGTATGGCTGACTGTCCACCCAGAAGAAAGCCACAAAGACACACGGAGAACATGCACTCCACACAGTAAAGGACCCTCATGAATCGAACCCTTGCCCTTCTTGCTGTGAGGTGGCAGTGCTACCCGCTGGGCCACCGTACCATCTTACACTGTATGTGGAATTTCTTGATGAATGGACTAAACCCCTTCATCAAATGGCCCAACGGTCCTTGTCTGGTTGCATTGACTTTAATTAAAACTGTTGGACGTTTCAGACCATACAGACTCTGGCTGATATTTTGGGTTATCTGATTGCCTGTCTCCTTGTTCGTCTCATTGTGGCTTTATTACGCTTTGCCAGGTTCACTGGTGGTGGAGTTGAACAAATCCATGCAGTGGCTGGAGCTACATCAGGGAAAGATTCAGTACAAGCTAGGAGTTCATCAACTTTTCAAATACTATGGTTTCCCTCAAGAGCTTCTATAATGCAGGGGTTTCGGGGGACCCATGTGTGAATACCAACACATGCTTCCAAGTACAGACACGAGAACAGTTTCATCTGGTGAAAAAAGCTGTATAACATTAGAATAAACACCATCACTATTACAGTAAAAAGTGACTAGAATGTCTTGTTTTGCAAGAACCCATGTTTGGTTCCACTTATCCCTAATGTGGCTCCAGCCACGGCATTGATTTATTAAATTCAACCACCAGTGAACCTAATAAAGCTTTAATGAACGGAGATTCAGATAACCCATAATATCAGCCAGTATGAGTCTGTATGGTCTAAAAACTCCAACAGTTTTAAATAAAGTCAATTTGTTTAGTCCATTAATCAAGAAATTTACACACAGTGTAAGACAACACAGGGGCTGTAATAGTGTTAGCGTATTAGTGACCATGTTTATTCCAGTGTTAAATACACTCCTCATCAAAATAAAATAGCTGCACCCAGAAGGAAGTGTGGGATTGCAGTGCTATTGGGAAGGAAGTTAAAGGTTACCAGGAACAATAAATTATGATAAATTTAGACTGATATGATCAATATTTATTGAGCTACACATACAGAAGTAGTGTCTCTCAGTATGGCGTTGGGCCACCATGTTTGCTAACACAACATGCCAGACGTCTCAGCGTGGAGTTCTAGAGGTTCCTAATGGTGTCCTGTGATAATCCATCCCATGCAGCTTGAATATTCTCACACAGTTCCTGCAGATTTTGCTGTAGGGGTGGAGGTGGAGTGACACCAGGCCTTCTGGACGTGTGGAGCGTAACAACTAACCGTTCATCTTGGCGCTGACCACGGTGCCTCCACACACAGATTCATTGGTCGTCTCCACCAAGACAAAAGTGGGACTCACTAAAGATGACCCGCTGCCATTCTGGGTCACTCCATGACAGTCTGGCACAACACCATTGTGATCCTTGGTGATGTTAACGTGGTGTTAGGGGCAGCCGCTGCAATGGTCTGCGTGCATGTAGTCCAACATCGTTCAGCCATCTGCCAATAGTGCTGGCACTAACAGGATGACTCATGGAGGCATCACTGCTCAGTGAATGTCTACAATCGTGGCTGTTGGGTAAATCAGATACAGCGATAAGGCCAGTCCTGGCTTACGTCATGTGCAAGGCCGAGCATGAAACTTAAGTCATTAAGTCTCATGATGTCAAACCTACCCACCAAGTTTCATTCCTGTCGGTTGATTCCTTCTGGGTGCAGCTATTTGTGCAACTAGTTTTTTGATGATGAGGGTTGTTATGGTTTCAGATGAAACAGTCCTCTTATCTGCATTTGTAGCCATTTGTTGGTATTCATCCATGGGTCCATTATAGAAGCTCTTGAGAGAAACGATAGTATTTGAAAAGTTGATGAAGTTCTAGCATGCATCGAATTGTTCCCCGGCTTCATTTATAGGCCTCAATTTAAGCTACTGGCCATTTCTCTTTGTTGTAATAATAAATGCCATGCCTTAATGTGGGACTCTAAATTATCGTGACCTTCAGCGTTGTGTTTTTGATGCATTGGCATCGCTTTGTTGTTTGCTCCTGCTTTGTGCAAGAGCAGTTTTTGAGGGGGGCTGGTGGCTAGAATGCAGTAGAAAACTAATAATCCAAGGTTACTTTTTTTTTTGCATTAGCATCTCTTTTTAAAGGAAGGTGCATTCAAGGACACTGTTGCTCACTGTGGTTGTATTGCATTTCTACTCAGCCTATTCAAGAGCTATGTACTAGGGAGAAACATTAAGGTGGTAGCTTGTGAATATTTGATGTACCTTTCAGTGGAACTAGCCTAAATTCAATTTTAATTGTCTCTGAAAGGAGGGTCCGCCCACACTGTAAAGGTCTAAGAATAGCTTGCCTGGCGATGCCAAGTGGTGTGGAAGTGTTTATGATGAATTGCGAACGCACTTGAGTAATGAGATTTCCTTTGATCATAGCTTGCACTTACTGGCCAATTTATAAGAAACACCAGGACTGTTAAAGGGTAGGAGCCTGTCCATCCACTTCATCCGTAGTCAGCTTGTGACCACAGAGCTGCTCTTGGCTGGATGTATTTTTGAAAGTTGGCCCAGCATGTGTAAAAACCTCAGCAACACTGCTGGGTATGATACCAGCCAACTGCTACTGTACTGTGGCAGTTTCTGTGGACGTGCACCGAGAGGCAGGTAGCGATAACAAAATGCAGCTCTTTAATTAAGTTAATAATGCATAACAGCGGTTTTCAGATGAAAAATTAAGGTCATTTTACTTTATCACTTAAACCTGCTTAAACCTGTCTGGGAGATCTATGTTCTTTCAGAGTTTAGTTTCTCCGAGCACTCCTGAGCACTCCTAAAGATTGTTGAGGTGGAACAGCTGTAAAAGCTGCAATAATGCTATAACTGATCATGAAATAACTAACCGTTTACATTAAAATATGCAGAAAATTAAAGGACAAACTATAATATAATCTGGTCACCTTTCTGATAAAAATAACTTTTTTTCTGATTAATGTTTTAGCTGTAATATATTATTACCTTTTTTAATTATTAACCATCATTTTCTTTGAGTAATGTAACTGTTAATTAATGATAAGGATTATTAAGTAATGTGTGTTTACATTGTTTGAACAGTAATTTTTGGTCTGTCTGAAATTTTGACTGTAATACACAATAATGTTTCATGAATTACTGTTTGTAAGAATAAACATATAGTCCCTGTCTAAAGAAAAATGCCAGCTTTACAGAAGAGGGCTTTAAGTCAGTGAAATCAAACTTTTCCCAAGCAGTTTTGGGCCATTTCTGTTGGTCCATTCTTGCGGAAACTTGCACACAATGTAAACGGCAGCTGCTGTGTTTAAATTATGCATAAAAGTAAAAATCAACAAAAATGGAGATTAATTTTTCTAAGGACAGCGACGATATCATGTAATACAAGGCCTGACTGTATCTCTTTGTCTGGTTTCCTACATTTTGTATTTTAATACATGGAAAGCTGTATTAACAGACTTTATCACGTTTACCAATGATGATAAACGCCCTGAACCAATATTGTAACACTTGACTAGTAATGTAATAACAAACTGTCTCATAATATTTTGAACTGTGTTAAACATGCGTTTCTGATTGATATTTTAACTCTAATAAACGCAACAATTTCACCAATTACTACATACACTAAAATAATAAGTTGAATTAATAATGCAACCAGAGACTTGATCAGGTTTATTACCAACGATAATAAATGTTCTGATGTGACTTCTGAAGCATCCTGAAGCTAGCACAGTGTAAGCAAAGCTAAGGTTAGTGCATGGATGCTAACATGCTAACAGAAACGAATCCTGAAGGCTTTGACAGCAAAGATAATTCCAGCTCCACATGCTCACACGGCAGTCTTAAAAAGGAGTCGAATGTATAATAACAAACTACAGCACTATTTAAGGTGGAATGGGAGCGTTTGAAGAAGAAGGCAGCTAATCAGAAAGCTAACTTCAGCCTCATAGAGACTTCTTCACCTTTGAAATGGCTCTATGCAGAAGGTTGTTCAGCCATCTCTCCTTCTTGGCCCAGCGTGTGGCCCTAAGAACATGGCTCCAACTGGGATGTGCACTGAATCGACTCTCAAACTGATCCAAATCCCCCTTCAAACAAACTAAGCGTGGTAGTTTAGAGACTTTGGCAGATTTAGGCAGCATTATGAGTAGCTTGTGTTGGTATATAACAGGATTACTAGTAGCCTTTTGCAAAAATAGCTGTAATTGCAGAAATGAATGCAAGGCCAAAAAAATCTGTTTTGGGGCATTTGGGACAACAACTTTGGCAACCCAGAGTTTATAGTACGAGTATGACGCCAAATACAGGACAACTTGACTTCAGACTTTACAGGCAAATTATACAGCAGTGCTGTTAGGTTGTGCCCATGTGCTACACTATCTCCATGCCCTGATTTCCATATTAAGTAGGCATTAGGCTTCTTACATTCTGATGTAGGTTTTTAAACATATGCTTAAAACCCCTGTGGATTGATCATTGGCATAACAGCAGTAATAATTGGCCAGTCTGTCATGAATAACTCGAGTGCATTTTCTTTACCTCTTGTTTTAGTTTTCCTCACCGCATCTGCTCTTGAGCACGTGGCTGCCGCTAATTACCTCGACTGGGGGCCGTGGGAGGACTTGGAGGGCGAAGGTACGTGTATTTATTGCATCGCTCTGACAATAAAATTGGCCAGGTGCATTGATTTTTCTCTTCTCTCCAGCCCCTTTTTATTCAGACGACTTGCAAGCAAGTTGATTACAGACACAGCGGTTACAGCAAAACTGGTTCTGCCGGTCGCTGGCCGCGTTTCCCCCATCTCTCTTTCTCTCACCTGCCCGCTCGCTCGTTCGCCCGCTCGCCACGTCCCCTTTCTCTGGGTCTCTCTGCTTCTGAGGCAGAAACCTCGAAATAGAAGAGAGTTCATGACTCGTGTTTTACGGAGGGCCGATGGTGTTTTAAGGCCTTAGCAAGGCTAACGCGCTGACCGCCGGCCGATCAAGGACGTGTGACGGGTCTCCCAGACGGTCACACTCTCCTCCAAGTGCGCTGAACTGTGCTATGACATTGGGGGTCAAAAAGGTTGACACACAAGTTCACATCCTTTAAAGCTGGGGTCTCACATTGCCTAGGGAGCACTTGACAGGTGGGCTTCTCTGAACAGGTTCAGATAAAGAAATGCAGGGAGTAAAGTGCCCCATACATATTCCTCAAGTATGACTTTCGACTGTATGTAATGCTGTGTTATATATATATATATATATATATATATATATATATATATATATATATATATATATATAT
>JAVGWN010003446.1:0-10299 GCA_034552555.1 Semaprochilodus insignis | reverse complement strand
TCACTGCACTGTAGCACCTCTTCTCAATCTATAGATCCCGTCACTCACACCCCGCAGGGATTTATAGCCCCATCATCATCATCACAGCGCCATCTGCAGGAGCCTGAAGTTACTACTACCTTCAACATGTGAGGTGACTCATTTTTTGTCCAGTAAGCTTATTAATCTGTGGTCGTGCCTTATTTACAAATATTCACCATGTCTGTTTAGGGGCTCCGTATTTCAGTGTAAAATATCTATATTTTGTATATATGCCCACTGGCCACTTTATCAGCTCCACTTACGTTATCTTGAGTGAGCAGATCAGACACAGCAGTGCTGCTGGAGTGTTTAAACACTGTGTCCACTCACTGTCCACTCTATTAGACACTCCTACATTGCTGGTCCACCTTGTAGATGTACAGTCAGAGATGATAGCTCATCTGCTGCTACACAGTGCAGTCTTGGTCATACTCTAGTCCTTCATCAGTGGTCACAGGATCCTGCCCACAGGACGCTGTTAGACACTGGATAGTTTTGGTTGGTGGATGATTCTCAGTCCAGCAGTGACACTGAGGTGTCCAGCAGCACTGCTGTGTCTGATCCACTCACACCAGCACCACGTCAGTGTCACTGCAGTGCTGAGAATGATGCACCACCCACATAATACCTGCTCTGTGGTGGTCCTGTGGGGGTCCTGACCATTGAAGAACAGGGTAATAAAGTATACAGAGAAACAGATGGACTACAGTCTGTAGAACTACAGAGTGATGGTCAGTGGAGCTGATAACATATCAATCACTGCTCTGCTGAATAAAAAAATAAAATCTTTCATCTCAATTTTTGCAGTATATATATATATATAGTAAAGAACCACTGCACATCAGACCTCCCTGACTGACTTGTCACATCTCGGTGAATAACTTACACTGAAAGTTTGAAAACTGATGGAATTGGAATTTGAATTAAGCTATTCCAGCACTTTGAAATGAAATACTTCTCCAGAATCTCATATACATCAGCTTACTGGAGGCTGATTAAAGGCCCTTTTCCTTTGAAAAAGCTAACATGACAAGCAGTGAGCAAGGAGGAGAGGAATTAGCATCATCTCCCTTGTGTAATGCTAACTGGCTGTCGCTAACAGGCCCTCATTATTAGCGACAGTTTTGACTGAAGTATTCCCATAAGTGAGCGTTTCCTTATTGAGGAGGACTGGGTCAGTCCAGCAACTCCCCCAAACCCCAACCTAACCCACCCGCAGCCCCCCAGCTCCTCTGCCTTATTGGAGAGCATATGGCCAATCTGGCAACCACGACTGTTGTTGGAGCACAGCTGTGCTTTGTTTGGATTACGACCAGAATCAAACAGGAAGTGGGGATTAACTGGCCTGGGTGGCAGAATCTCTGTTACGTTAGCAGAGCTAAAGTGTGTGTGTGTGTGTGTGTGTGTGTGTCTGTGTGTGTGCATGTTTGTAAGTGAACAATCTACGTGCCATTGGACTTTTATTTATTTAAGTTTTTGCAGGATGAAGCAAAATATTAAAAGTAGTTTTCGAGCTATATCATTTTTCACCTTGTTGATTAGCCTACCGGTGTGTAGTGTATACGGAATAAGGAATCATGATGGTCGTTCCACTGAAAGGCCTTCAAGCCACACCCACAAATCCCCTGGCAAGGGGGCGGCAGGAAACTGAAATTCAAAATGATGAAAAGATAGAGAGGAAATGGGGCTCCAACTGTACAAGACCTGCTAGAGTACCAAACTGTCCTCATGACATAAATAGTACTTACAGCCAGTGCACAAAATAGCCCCTGGCGGGGAGGTCCCATGCTAACTGGGTACCCCAGTGTTAGCTGGGTGCTAACTTTCTTGCCATAGCAGCATTCATGGTTTAATGGCAGCAGACTGTTTGGTGTAATAAATCTTCTTCTGGAAATGCTCTTTTCTACCCAGTCAAGTCACATTATTATGACCACTTCCTACTTTCGACCGCAGCTGCCTGTAGCTCATGAAGGAAGTCATGTGTCGTGACCTGATTTGGTGGGTATATAAGGTGTGCAATAGGCTGTCTGCACACATATCCCACATTGCTGTCATGGTTAAAAAGGGGCAATACATGCTGATTGTCTTTCCTGGGACGGATGGGATCTTCCAGCAAGACAGTGTGGCTAGAAATGTCCCACATTGGTTGGAACAGCATGACCAAGACCTCCAAGGACTACCCTGGCCCCCTAATTCCCCAGACTTGAACCCAATTAAGCATCTGTCAAACCACCTTGATTGTTGTGTTCGCTCTTATGGATCCTCCCCGACGCTCCCTCCAACAGCTAGGGGCTGCAAGCGGTTACTCTGGATATTAGCTGGTGGTCATAATAATGTGACTCAACTGTGTAGTTTGTTAAGTGGCCACATTGACTTAAATCTTACACATACTGTCTTTTGTCTGCGATTTGAAAAAAAAGGTACCTCCGAGAATTTCAGGGAACTCTGAGATTAAGGATTCAAGTTAATTGGGGGTCCTGGACCCCCCAGAACCCCCTGTATTTCACACCTTGCTTAAAGCTTTTATCTTTGAGAGAAAATCAAGCTCCACTCTTGCTTCAGATCCACATCCACAGGTGTTTTTCTGTCCATCCTTCCACTGTGAGAAGACAACTCAACACTAAGGATCTGAAAGGATGGCCGAAGATGCACTGCTACCCCAATAGCAAGCATCTATGGGTTTGCAGGTTTGATAAGGGTGGCACCCCGTTGACTGTTTGCCACTGCTGGTCTCCCCCCTTGGACCACCCAGATTATTGGCCTGCGTACAAGGTAAATTTGTAACTAATCTCCTCATACAGATTTTAAAGGCACAGAGACTTTTATTCTAGAAAATAAGCTAAATAATTAAATAAAAGACACTGCTAGATGAAAACTATTTATTACATTAATTTACAATGGAAAACGAAGGATAGATAAATGAATAAATTGGACTCTGAGTGGACAATGAATGTTAAAAAGTACCATTTTCTTGAACATTCTGCTTAACCGCCAGCAGGCCACCCAGAAAACGCTAAGCAAAATGCTAGCAGACCGCTAGCTGTGCTATCAGTGGCCCAAGAATGGCCAGGGATCCTCTTGCTATCAGGGTCTCTAACGGTCAGGGGGTTTGCCTGCTACCAATCTTTCCATGTAAACTATTCCGAAAATGTCCGTACTGTGTTTTTGGGATTTAAGACAGCATCACAAAACATAATACTGCGAAACTCATGTCTATCTATACTTTCTATTTCAGGAGACGCAGAAAATGCAACCAGCTTCTAAGACTGAACTGGAGGTGTGGAAAAAACATCCCGGGAGGATTCATTGAAAACCTGAATGCAAACCTCCTGAAAAGAACAGAAGCTGGAATAAAAAAAAAAAAACAACATCGAGTGAACAGAATTAAACTGAAACTTAGTCAATGTCAAGCTCACAGAGCAGCACACGAGCCACGTAGGCCGTATTCCAACTGCAAGATAAGAGCCTTAAATCTTCACCTGATCATTTCCTGTTAGTGTCATTAGCCGAGATAGATGAACGAAGCGGGTTTTTGTGGTTTCCGTCTCAATATAGCCTCATACAACTTCAAAGCCTTTGGCCACAAATGGATGGAGGTGATTTTGAATGCGGTGTGTGACTGTTATTCGCTTAGCTTAGCGCTGTGAAGCTGTTAGCGCTAACGATTCTCCATTCCCCATCGTCGATGATGTCAGTGTGCGCTGAAGGGAGGACAGTGGAGATGGCTAATGTATGCAGATTGCTTTTCTCTGTGTGTGCGCGCACACTGGCTTTCGTTTTTAAGAGCTGTTGATTAGACCGGATCCTGTGTGGAAAGGGATTAGGATTATGCCGTGTTTCCCCCTCGAGACGATCGGCTACGCTAGGCTAGCAGCCGTCACATCCAAATTAATACAAGGCTCAGATAACACGCGCACCAGTACTTCCCATATCAATACTGAAAACTGTGTCCTCTCTGTGAACCCAGCTTACTGTCACACTGTCACACACGCACACTGGCACACACGCTCACTCAAAGCGCATACACACACACACACATACACACACAAAGAGAAGTGAAAAAGAGGTTAGCGGTGGCTTAAAGCACACCCCAGATTATCAGAGCTTCTGGAAATAAAGACGTGTGACCCACGTCAACATATATATACTCATCCTCTAAAGAATAGCTGCATCCAGAAGGAAGTGTGGGATTGCAGTGCTATTGGGAAGGAAGATAAAGATTACCAGGAACAATAAATGATGATAAATTTAGACTGATATGATTAATATTTATTGAGCTACATACAGAAGTAGTGTCTCTCAGTATGGCGTCACGCGACCTGCCAGACGTCTCAGCATGGAGCTGTAGAGGTTCCTAATGATGTCCTGTGATAATCCATCCCATGTAGCTTGAATATCCTCACACAGTTCCTGCAGATGGTGCGGTAGGGGTGGAGGTGGAGTGACACCAGGCCTTCTGGACGCGTGACGAGTGACAACAAACCGTTCATCTTGGTGCTGACCACGGTGCCTCCACACATGGATTCGTTGGTCATCTCCACCAAGACAAAAGCAGGACTCGTCACTGAAGATGACCCACTGCTATTCTGAGTCACTCCGTGACAGTCTTTGGTGACGTTGACGTGGTGTTAAGGACAGTCGACGTAACGGTCTGTGTGCATGTAGTCCTCCATTGTGCAGTGGTCTGCCAATGGTGCTGGCACTAACAGGATGACTCATGCAGGGCATCACTGCTCACTGAATGTCTGCAATCGTGGCTGTTGGGTCAGTCAGGTACAGCGATAAGGTCTGTCCTTGCTTACGTCACATGTGCAGCCGAGCGTGAAACTTGAATCATTCACATGTTTCACAATGTTAAACCTCCACACCAAGTTTCATTCCTGTCGGTTGATTCCTTCTGGGTGCAACCATTTTTTGAAGATGAATGTATTAATAATAACAATGACTAGCAGGTCTTCAGGTTGAGCAATGAATGCCAAAACACAGTTATAAACGGTGAACTAAACCTTTATGATGATGATGCTAATTTTGACATTCATGGCTCAAACTTTGGACTTTCATTATGGCAAGGGACCCGGGACCCTTCAAGCTTCAAGTACAGCTTAGATTGGCTCGCCACCCTTCAAGACGCCATCAAGACTCTTCACTGTGCTGGGACCCATGTGGTGGAACGAGCTTTCCCTCATAGTCTTCAAGACCCATCTCTTTGTGAAGCACTTAAGCGAGCACTAATCTAAGGAGTTATTGAAATGCATTGAGTTGTTATGCTGTGTCTTAATTCTTTCTTTCTAGGCATCAGCACTTTTTCTGGCAGCGTCTGAGCTCAAGGGTAGTTTGGATTTCATAGCTGTTTTCGGAAACGCTTTTTTTTCCGAGCTCGCCAGTTGTGAGTGAAGCTGGCTATACATTTCTATTTGAGCATGTATTTCCTACTAAGGGACAGAAAGAAACCGTCATTATACAGAATTACGAGTTTGAGATGTTAAACAGGGGGGTCCTGCTGTAAAGGTGAATGACTGACAATTGTCGTTGGCTGGTCTAGATCAAATGCACCAAACGCTTTCAGTTCAACAGAAGTCCTGAAGTCCAATGGGAGCTTGATTAGCTTTATCTAGATACTATGGAGAGAAAAAAATGAATCTTGATTGGATCACTTTTCAGTGCCCGTTTTAGGAATTTACTCCCAGTTTAAAAACCCTAAAGGGTAAACCTAGATAGAAACCTTAACTTGTTAAGACTTGACGCTTAAGACATGACAAATAGGCAGAATGGTCGCCATCCATCATACGGTGGTGATATCATATGATTGCAGGGGAGTCAGTCCTACGGGAAATAAGGCCACGCTTTACTAAAGTTCCTGGAGAGGAGCGCTGTAAGGCAAAATAGTCCCCAAAGGGGAACATACACTTATCACCAAACGAATAGCTGCACCCAGAAGGAAGTGTGGGATTGCAGTGCTATTGGGAAGGAAGATAAAGGTTACCAGGAACAATAAATGATGATCAATTTAGACGGATATGGACAATATTTATTGAGCTGCACATTCAAAAGAGGTGTCTCTCAGTATCATGCTGGGCTAACGCAACATGCCAGACGTCTCGGCATAGAGTTGTAGAGGTTCCTAATGGTGTCCTGTGATAATCCATCCCATGCAACTTGAATATTCCCCACACAGTTCCTGCAGATGGTGCGGTAGAGGTGGAGGTGGAGTGACACCAGGCCTTGTGGACTGAAGATGACCCACTGCTGTTCAGAGTCACTCTATGACAGTCTGGCACGACACCATTGCAATCTTTGGCGACGTTGGCGTGGTGTTAAGGACAGTCGTGCGTGCATGTAGTCCTGTGTTGCGCAGCGTCTGCCAATGTTGTTGGCACTAACAGGATGACTCATGGAGGACGTCACTGCTTACTGAATATCAGGAATCGTGGCTGTTGGGTCAGTCAGGTACAGCGATAAGGCCCGTCCTTGCTTACGTCACATGTGTAGCCGAGCATGAAACTTGAATCATCGATGTAAAAAACCTGCCCACCATGTTTCAGTCCTGTCGGTTGATTCCTTCTGGGTGCAACTATGTTTTTTGATGGTGAATAAAACTGGACCCCAAGCTTTGTAGTGGAGACCCCCTTAGAGCCGGAGATTCTGAGGACCACTGTTTCCCAGCTGTGACGCCCCTAGCAGGACTAAAAGCAGCTCAATCCCTCTGACCTTGGAACAGAATTTATTTACTTCTTCCTCCATCTCTATCCGTCTCTCGAGCTCTTTCTTTCCCTTTATTTCTCTATCTGACATTTATCCACTTACCCACATCCACTTCCCTCATCTCTCTTTCTCTTTTTTTCCTCTTCCTTTTCTTTCTGTCTATGGAACAGCATATATCTTCATCCCCTCATCATTGCTTTCTTTATCTCCCTCACTCTTTCTGTCTGTTTCTATCTGTCATTCACTCTCCTTCCCCCATCTCTCTTTCTCTTTCTCAGTAACAGCTTAAGTTGACAGTCCTCTGGCTGATAAAGCAGAGAAGCAGCTGAGGATGACAGTTACAGAGAAAGAGAGAGAGAGAGAGAGTGAGAGAGAGACAGAGGTAAAGGGGGTGGAGGTCTTTCTATCTGCACGTACCAGCGTGTGTCTTAGCTGGGTTAAGGCTGCTCACTGACGACGCTGTGGTTTGATTTACGTCACCAGGGCTTCTGTCCTCCATACGCAGTCATTCATGTTGCCTTTGTGGTTTTTTAACCCCTTCAGTTCTAGACTTAGTATACAGTTATGAACCTTAACTTTTTGGTAGTGCTGAACTTAACTCAACCTGATTGTGACATCTCTACCAATTAGCAGAGGTATGAAATCCACCAGAGGGTCTTTTAACAGATTCGCCTTTACTGTTCTCCTCCATAGAGGAAGCAACCAACAAGTAAATCCACACATGTGGATTGTCTCTGGGGGGACTTTTGAAGGCAAGATTATTTTCTCAGCATATTATACAACAATAATTCCAAAAAAGTTAGAATGCTGTGTAAAATGTAAATAAATGTGAATAAAATCAGAATGCAATGATTTGCAAATATCATAGTCCCATAGACAACTGAACATAGAACATATATCAGATGTTGAAAGTGAGATGTTTTACCATTTCATGAACATTATTAACTCATTTAACTCACTTGTTGGCAGCAACGCATCTCAAAAAAGTTGGGACAAGGCCATGACTACCATTGTGTAGCAACCCCTCTTCGTTTAACCACATCCCCTCTTTTTTGCGCACAGGGATTTCTCCAGATTCTCTGAATCTGTTGATGATACTATGTACTGTAGATGGTGGGATATCCAAAGTCTTCGCAATTTTACACTGAGGAACATTTCTCTGAAAATATTCCACAATTTTTAGCTGGAATTTTTCACAGATTGGTAAATCTCTGCCGATCTTTGCGTCTGAGAGACTCTGCCTCTCTAAAATGCTCTTTTTATTCCCAGTCATGTGACTTGATCTATTGTAAATAAAATATGGGTCTATAAGAATTTGCAAATCATTGCATTCTGTATTTATTTACAATTATTTACTTTTTACACAGCGTCCCAACTTTTTTGGAATTAGGATTGTAACTTCAGAGTTTTTGATGAACATATTTATGTAACTTTATACAACAGAAAGAAGCCTAATAAGAGTAAAATAATTTTCAAACCACATGCGCTACCAAACAGTAAAATTGTTTACTCTCTATGCTAAAGGTGTCTATGCCAAACTAACATAATTAAAAATTAAAAACTAAAGTGTTATTGGGCCCAAAATGGTCATCATGAACATTTAGGTGGGTAATACCTAGAAAATCCAAATTGGCTATTTGGTGAAGTTGGTATACAGTAGATCTGTCTGTCTTTGTAGTATGTATTAGGCACAGAGCTAATATGTCTTATTAAATACTATATCCATCCCCTTACAAGAGGCACAGATCAGGCAACGTCAGTAAAATCAAGCAGTGCTATTTCCCCTCTCTTAGATAAGCTGCAGCTTATGAATATATTACTCAATACATATATTACAGATCAGTTCACTCTCAGTTCATGTCACCAGAAAGAGTGAGATTTTAATCTGTAGGCATGTTTAATAAACTACGAGACAGAATTTCCTGTTCTTTGCAGTTCGCCTACCACCCAACAACACCTCAGAGACCTGGGACATCCCAGCAACCACCTAACAACACAACTGGAGACCTGGGACACCCCAGCAACCACCTAACAACACCTCGGAGACCTAGGACACCCCAGCAATAACGAACAACACCTTGGAGATCTGGGACACAGCACCAACCACCTAACAACACCTTGGAGATCTGGGACAAAGCAGCAACCACCTACCAACACCTCAGAGATCTGGGACACCCCAGCAACCACCTAACAACATAACTGGAGACCCAGGACACCCCAGCAACTACCTAACAACACCTCGAAGAACTGGGACACAGCAGCAACCACCTAATAACACCTCGAAGAACTGGGACAAAGCAGCAACCACCTAACAACACCTCTGAAATCTGGGACACCCCAGCAACCACCCAACAACAATTCAGAGACCTGGGACATCCCAGCAACCACATAACAACACCTTGGAGATCTGGGACACAGCAGCAACCACCTAACAACACCTTGGAGATCTGGGACACAGCAGCAACCACCTACCAACACCTCAGAGATCTGGGACACCCCAGCAACCACCTAACAACATAACTGGAGACCCAGGACACCCCAGCAACTACCTAACAACACCTCGAAGAACTGGGACACAGCAGCAACCACCTAACAACAGGGACACAGCAGCAACCACCTAACAACACCTCGGAGATCTGGAACACCCCAGCAACCACCTAACAACATGATATTGGATGATTGCATGTCTTTATCCACAACATCAATAGACTTAGAGACTTCTGAGGTGCTACCATGGCTCTCACAACCATGCTGCATTAAAAACAGGTGGAATATTTAATGAATTAGTTCAGCTTTTAAAGTCATAAGCACTGACGTGTTGGTGTGTAAATGTTAGTGTGTGTGTGTGTGTGTTAATGTGTGTGAGTGTGTACAACTAGATATAATGTCCTCTGGTGCCATCTGCCAGTGAGAGAGCAGAAATGCAAATAAGAGAGTCCACAATGCACAGCAGGGCAGCAGCCAATCAGAAAAGAGCAGAAAACTAGGTCAGATGAGTGAGCGGCAAAGTGTGTATCTGTGTGTGTGTGTGTAGGGTAGGGGGGTGTGGCCGCATGCCTGCATTGTCTCTTTGTGTAATGGTGAGTACAGCATCACCACAGCTGAATATGATACTTATGATCATCTTAAATCATCAATCAGTATGCTGTGTGTGTGTGTGTGTATAGATAGATAGATAGATAGATAGATAGATAGATACTTTATTTGATCCCGAAGGAAATTTAGCAGCCAGTAGCAGTTTCAGAATACAGCACAGTAAAACAAAACAAAGAGGGACCTAAATGAACCTAAATAGGTAGGTACCGGCTCAGCAAAAATGATTAAATATTAAAATATAAACTATGAATAGTCCAGTACACTATAGATAAATATATCTCACTTATTACAATGAGGGAAGAAATATGTACAAGAAAGTCTATCTACAAAAGTACAAATATACCTGTAGAAGGTGAAAAAAAAAACAGATAAAAAGGCAGTGCGATAATAATAAATGTGCAAGGGGAGCAGATATCAGCAGATAATGACAATACTGAAAGAGAGAATGAACATGTGCATATATTGGTATTTAAGTAAAGT
>JAVGWN010003445.1:0-10300 GCA_034552555.1 Semaprochilodus insignis | reverse complement strand
AACCGAATTGTGACAGTGAACTGGTCTGCACTCATCACTTTAAAACACCCTTAATGCTTTTCAACCTGCACTACTGTTTATACTGGCACTGTCATACCACTTTAATCCTGCATCTTAATTCTGCTAGTGCACATGTCAATTTATCGTCCTCATTGTCTTCGTGTCTTAATGCCTCTTTTATGTCTATCTCAGGGCCTTTATTTTATTCTATCATATGTCTTGCGTCAGTCTATTTTATGTTTAGTTTTTATTACATTGAATATACTCTCTCTATTTATCGTTAAATGTTTATGTGCTGCACCTTGGGTCAGAGAGTAATGCAGTTTCAATCCTCTGTATGTCTTGTACATATTGAACTATTGACAATAAAACTACTTGACTAGACTTGACTAATACTGGATAATGAACTCTCAGTATGTTTACTTCCATTTAAAGCCATTTAAAAACATAAACATACTCAAGTATAAAAAACTGAGTGAACACTTTTAATTCATATCTTCCTAATTGCACTCCTGCTTTTACTCAGCTACAGAAGGTGTGTACTTTGTCCACTCAGCTCCTGACCTACCAGGAGAAGCTAGTAATAAACACTGTCTGCGTGAACAGGTATTTCTCAGGTTTGGAAGCAACATTGTCACAGGATCCGAGAGGCTTGTACACTACCAGTCAAATGTTTGGACACCCAGCTAAATGGATGTTGTTGGTGATCTTAAAGAATCTACAGTCTTACACTTAACAGCTCCAACTGATGAGAGTCTGAAACAGTACATACCCTGATATACCACATATACTCTTGATGTACCACAGTATGATATTTCTCCATATCTCCACCTCTAATATATATTTAGTGGTGTAAAAACTTTGATCTCTTTTTCTGCACAGTGTAAAAGCTCTAGTTCTCCTTTCAGTTTAGTGAATATTCATGATGGACAGACCAATAGAATTGCTCCAAACCTGCTTAGAAATAAACCTTGATCTATCAGCCTCCACTGCAGGTTAAGAAAGCTGGTTCATCCTCCTGTAAAGGTCCATTTTGAAGGTTTTTAAGGTGGACTATATAATTCCATGAGTGCTAGTTTATAGTTTGGTGTCTTCACTTTCATTCTACAGTAAAGTATTAAGATAAACAGAAGGAGAACCTGCTATGAGGAACCGTGTCTGAACTTTTGACTGGTACCTTGGGTTCATATAAAATCAGTTAATCAACCAAAAATATGTCTGTATGTGTTTCAGTTATTAAACTTAGCATATTAAAACTGAAACACATATAGGCATATTTTGGTGTTTTATCTGCCTACAGCCATCCGCCTGCTGCTTCTGGTTCTTAGCTGATAAGGACTTGCAGCTTGTCCCAGTCATAACATCAAAACCACCTCCCTGTATCTACACTCACTGCTCATACTATCAGCTCCACTGGCCATATAGGAGCATGTTGTAGTTCTACAAACTGTAGTCCATCTGTTTCTCTGTATACTTTATTACCCTGTTCTTCAATGGTCAGGACCCCCACAGGACCACCACAGAGCAGGTATTATGTGGGTGGTGGATCATTCTCAGCACTGTAGTGCAGTGGTAGAAGAAGTACACAAACCATGTAGCTGAGTTAAAGTAGATACCCAAGGTAAAATATTCCTCCAGTGTCAGTAGAAGTTCCTCCCTTTAGACCTCCACTGGAGTAAAAGTACTAAAGTATTTACCTTCAAATGTACTTAAGTATGGAGAGTAACAGGAGCATGATTTATTATGGCTCTAATGTCCTATTATCATTTCTGGAACAAGACTCTCAATCAGCTCAGTGTAGGTGAAGAGACTCTAGTGTCTCTCAGTCCACCCGTCTTTAATAGAAGCTCATTAATTAGTCTGACACTGATGTCTATTCAAATGATCATAAGCACAGAACACTGAAGGAGAACAGGTTCCATTAGCTAGAACTATAAAATTATAATTATTATCTTTTTAGCAAGCAAGTAAAGTTTCGGTTTAAGATTTATTTGCAACTTAGTTACAAGTTAAAGTTTAATAAGAACTCACTTTAAACAGGTTCACAAATGAGTTTCCCTTTACTATACTGCCTCTGTAGTCTCTATTCATAAACACAAACTAACCAAAACAAATGTACTATAAGAGGAAATAGTGTTTGTATAAATTTGCCAGTTATGAGTGCATGTGTACATATTTCTATATTGTGGTCTATTTACCCACAAAGTCAGGAACAGTACGTTTGATCTGTTCACTGATGCTTTGATGTGTAATTGTCAGGCAGTGTTTGCATTAACCCCGTCCATCTTTACCTGCCTTCCTCCAGGTGGTCCTTGATGTAGTTCAGCCCTGAAATTTCCATGGATGCTAAGAATCCATGAATGAGCTTGTTTCATTTGGACAGCTTATGTTTTTACACACACATAAGCCGAAAGTAACGACAGATTTCTTGTAAAGTAGTGGAGTTAAATTAATATATTTGAGTTTGAAATGTAGTGGAGTTAAAGTACAAAGTTGTCCAAAATGGAAATACTTCAGTACAGGTACAGAGAAAAACTACTTAAGTACAATAACTAATTACATTTACTTCATTACTGTCAACCACATCCTCCTCTGGAGATGAGATTTGCTCCTGATGTCCTGGTGTCAGCTATCTGTGATTTAAATAACTCAGCAGTGCTGTTCTGTACAACCACAGTTTGGCCTGAGTATCTGAGAGAGATGGATCCATCTGGCTCGGTTTCTCAGCTATCATGGGAGCTGATGTTACTAAGATTTAAGTAGCTTTCAACATTGCTCTTGCTTTGCTTGATTCTTGGTGTTTGCCAGTCAAAACCCATTTCAGATATTTCTCTCAGGTTGTTCTTGGTTACTAAATGGTTTAATTGGTTTAAACTGATTCATTTGAATTACCTTATGGACGACCATAAACCATACAATCACTATGCTGAGACGATTTACAGCTGGGACATGTTCAGTATCACACACACCATGTAGTGAAACCATTCCTGTGATCCTCCTTGTACTCAAAATTCATTCTGTGTTTTGTTTACAACTAGGTGCAACAATATTGTTACACTGTACAGGGCTGGGATGAATCACACACAAATTGTGCAGGTATTGGAAGCACTGATTATGTCGTAGATCATATCAAATCAATATTAACATGCACTGGCATATGGTTTGATTTACAGTTGATCAATGACATTACATTTCCTATTATATTTACTGTAATTTGATTTAAAAATTAGATTAAAACTATTTAAAATATTTAAATGAACTTTATTTGCTGAATTTGACAAATTGGAAAAAAAACTTGACATACAATATCACCTGTGCAAGAGGTATGGCTCGTTTTTATTTTTATTTTTATTTTTATTGGTTTAATATGGACATTTTTGTTAAATTGTGTGCTACACTTTAAAGAAAAATGCCATGGCTAACCATGGCTAACCCTGATATACCTCCAATCCTCATATACAAGTTTGGGTCTAGTTATTCTTTATGACCATGTAATCTATAAAAAGGTAAGCTGTTTGCATACATACAGAAAATGCTCTTGTAGCCGCCCTGTCCTTCCACTCTCCATAAGGAAGTGAAAGTAAAATGAGTGTGTTCATATGTAGACAGGAAGGGTTAGGATGGGAGACACAGATGTGAATGTGAATGACTATTACAGCACATGAACTGTGTTAGCCACGACTAAACCTGATATACACTACCAGTCAAAGGTTTAGACACAACCAGCTAAATGGATGTTGTTGGTGATCTTAAAGACTCTACAGTCTTACACTTAACAGCTCCAACTGATGAGAGTCTGAAACAGTACATACCCTGATATACCACATATGCTCTTGATGGACCACAGTATGATATTTCTGCTGCTTGAAAGTTTTTGAACCCTTCATCATTTTGTGAATTTCTACATGAATGTGACTTCAAATACAGAAATATAATCTGTTTACATGTTAACAGTTGTTATATGTGTACTTTAAATTTACTAACCATTGTTAATGTATTACTTCAACTTAACTAATGTATTACTTTATGTTAGTTTACACTTAATGTAAAGTGCTGTTTGTTCTGCTAACAGTTCTCTACAGGGTACTGAGCCCTTCTGTCATCATTGGCCTTTCTCATGTTTGACCACTGCCTGTTTCTCCTTCCTCTCGATTTCTGCATTTGGTCTTAGTGTTTTCTCGTTGTTGTGTATTTTAACCTCTTGTCTATTTTGGACTATTCTCTCAATGTTCCACCGAGCTGTTGTCTGCACTATTCTGGTTCTGACTCTGGACTGTATTTTGGTTCTGTTTTCAGATCCCTCTTTTTGTAATAAAGCCTTTAACCTAGTTTTACCTTCAAGGGTCTGGCCAAGTCTATTGCATTACAGTTCATACAGTAAAGCATCTAATATTGTGGTTTTGTACTCAAATATTGTTTTTAGTGTAATACAGGTAAAGCAGAATTCACTTACTGCTTATTCCATCAGCATTCCATTTGAAACTGGGGTTATGGCACAAAATTCGGTGATCAGTGCAGTTCTGGATGGCTTGATTAGGTAAGACTGAATGATGTCCATGCATTTCTACACAGCAAGAGAGATTTCTTTATGGAGGGCCTCAGGTCATTGTTATCAGGGCTGGGAAATGTTTGATAGTACACACAGCATGTAGTAACTTCTGATCTCTCTTGTACTCAACATTAATGTCTCCTACCACGTGCAACAGTACTGTCACACTGTACAGGCATGGGAGCATCGCACACAAAAGGTGCAGGTATTAGAAGCACTGATTCTACAGTAGAATCCATTACACTGACTTTTACTCTACCTCTTACTACAAGGGACACATTTGAGCTAATATCTTAAATATGCCTTATTATCACAGACACACACACACACTCTCTCTCTCTCTCTCTCTCTCAAAAAAAACAAAAATAACAAAACAAAAAAGGGGTTTCCACCACTGGAGACGACAAATAGGTTCATGCTGAACTTGTTTTCCAAGCTGGTTAGTAAAGTGGAGTGAAGATGGAGAAGGAGGGACTGTGTGGAGTATAGCTTCAATAAACTGTCAATTAACATGAAAAACATATAACTATACATTTCGCACAGGCCATGCGCTATGTCCCTAATTACTCCAATAATATGTTCTGCAAAAATTCTGCAAAATACAGCCATTGACTTTCAATTTCTCAGAAACTTTTCCAAGATAAGGTGTTATAAGCACCCCTCCTTACCACTCTTATCATGGAGTGAAACTGAAAGTGAAATCGGGGGGTATATAATCCAGCAGATCCTGCAAACACAGAGTATCAGACAGAGCAGGAGAAAGAGACACAGAGCTCAGCAGCACTTCTAGTACAAGTGAGTTAAGCTGGTGTTTATGGGTTTAAATGTGAATTACTGTTACAGTCATATTACATGTGACCATAACTAAACCTGATACATATTTAAAAACCTTATAATGTAGTTCTGTGTAGATCTGCACTTCCTATTTCTTGTACTCTTTATATCATGTACTCAACCAAACAATAAGAAATACAAATGTTCACTGTTTGATATTTGATGGTTTGATTGTGTGCACAGAGAGACAATAAGCTAATAGACCCTCTACAGAGGACAAACTTAAGTGCTATTTATTTGCGGAATTTAACATGCCATAACTTTTGCACACAACACATTTTGTATTACTTCTTTTTTCAACATGTTTTTGAAATATGCAGAACAAGATAATTTAATAAAATCAACATTTTGCTTGATCAGGGCACCAGGTCTGTTGCATACAGTTATACTAACCACTTAAAGTTCCCCTTACTGTATTTGGATGGCGTTCTGTAAGATTTGAGCTTTCAATTGGTGATTCTATTTTTCATCAGCCGTTCTTTGCATTTTTGCTTTATTGTTTCATTAGTTTGTTATGTCCACATACAGTTCAGTCATTTTAACCCTGACTTCAAATTCTCTTTGAGCTCTCTCTGATGTAATGTAGAATTCATGCTTGGTTGCAGTGGCAAGCTGACAGAAACACAGCCTCAAAGTATAATGCTGCCGCCACCACCACCATGCTTTACATGTTTAGGTTTTAGTCCAACACTTCATCTAACATCATGAATGATCCAATTTAACAGTCACTGTTGTCAACAATGATCTTTAAAATAAAAACTAAAATATTTCTGCAGATGTTTTGGAGAGTGAAGGGTCTGACTATAAACCTTTACCAGACTCAACTCTCTTTCTTCTCAGTGGACCAGAGATCTGTTATAGTATGGTGTAGCCACAGACCTGTAACAACAAACTCACAGGTTATTACTTACAAACGAGATATTAATGACAATGTAATAATCTGTGCGTATTTTGGTGCACATGATTTTAAATTTGAGTGTGACATGCTCTCTCTCTCTCTCATTCTCTCTCTCTCTCTCTCTCTCTCTCCACACATGCTCTTACTGCACAAGAAAATCACAGTTCTGTTGATTTTAATAATATAAATGAGTATAAAAAGTTGGATGTAAAAATTAGATCATCTTTAACCATGCTAAATCCAAAGGGGCTTAACGAACACAAACATCATCTAATATGAAGTACAATGTGAAGTAGATTTGCACATCTGCAGGTGACCCTGCTGGATAATGTGCTCAGAGGTGGGTCATATTACTGAAGAACTAATAAAGACTAATAACTAATAACTGCTAATATGGTTATTTTTGTCTTCCAGACATTCAAACATGGGAGGATCTAAAACAAAACCTGGTGAGTTTAAATGATCGGATCCAAATCGGACACTGTTCATAATGCTACAGTACACCTGCCTACACCTTTCACGCCTGCACAGATATTTATAAAGGATTATTCACTTTATTATAGTCACTTATTGTAACACTTGCTGAGGTGAAATGACCACAGAAGTATTGACAAAAGCAGTTGATATGACTACTGATGCTTGTTGGAATATGCCTTTATAAAGGTCTGTCATAAGCATATATGAAATATTTTACCAAAATAATTTAATCTGTGGTCCCACAGTAATCTATATAGTTCCTCAAAGTTATACAAGTGTAAATAAACGGTAATGTTCTGGCAGCAGGGGAGCCGGAAAATGTCTGTATAAACACAGAAAAGTACTCTTTTATTAAAAACATAGATGAACCATAGAAACACAGTAATTATCTTTATCATAAAGATACAATGGGAAAGTACAACTCATCCTTCCTATTGGCTCCTAGTATCCTCTATCTGCATATTGTTTTATTCACCCTCTTTAAGTTGCCTTCCTCTCTGACCTGCCTTCCACTGTGTGTACCTTTACTTTATTTATGCTGTAATGATTTTCATTTTTTTTTAGTAAGGAAACATACATTTATACATAGATAACATCAAAATATCCAGTCAAAATCACATTATTATAATTTTGTTATTTACAAAGAACGTTTCAGAAGTTTAAAAAGTGCCATTTTTCACCTTAAGTTCAGTCATTATTTGTTTAAAAACAGTTCCACTTGTTACCTTACAATTTTCCATGGCAATCTTACATTGTGTTTTCCATAATTTACACTTAATAATACAAATAATTAAGCATAGGATTTCTTTTTGGGATTCTGTGAGGTTTTCATTAAAAATTCCATATTTAATTATCTTTGGTCCATATGTAATTTTTATATTACCATTGATTTGGCTTAATTTATCCCACACTAGTTTCGATCTCCAACATTCGAATAAAAGATCTACAGTTTCTACATGAGAACAATTTGGTATCGGGCATATAGGACTGTCTACATTATAATTCCATTTTATCAGATTTCTCACAGGAAGTCTCTCTATTGCAATGAGCCATGTAACATCCCTCACCTTTTCTGATAAGACTTTACTCAAGATGTTTTTTACAGCCTGTTCTGACTCATTAGTAGACAGACCTTTAAAATTAACTATAGTGCCATAATTTATATCGCTTATTTTTTTATATATATAACTTTATTTGAGTCAAAGACCCAATTAATTTTTTGTTCTTTAAATCTATTTACAAAACCTGAGAAAATAAGTTTATAGTAAGGAATAATATTTCTAGAATACCTTTTGTTTCCTTCCAATATTCCCTATCCATTCTACTTGTCTATGAATAGCACTTGCTATGATTTTGCACATAGCTATTTTCATTTTTAGTTCAACATTTATTGCCCCCAATTCTCCTTGTTTTCTCTCTTTAAAAACTAATTCTCTTTTTGCCAACTCTCTTGTGGATCCCTGCAAAAAGGTACAGCATTTCTTATTAATATTTTGAAACCATTTTTAATGGTATATACATGCTAAAAATAAAACTTTTGACAATATAAACTGTTTATTATATTAATTCTTGTTTTGTAGTTGAAGTTCAATTTCTGAATTTTTTTTAGCCCTTCATCTACTTCTTTTACCTTTTTTCCCCAAATCGCTTCAATACAATCTTTATTATCAAATTATACACCCAATATCTTTAACTGATCGCTTTCTTATACATCAATAGGAATTTTTTTTCTACTATCACTACCTACCTTTCTTAGGATTGAAATCCTAAGAAAAATCATACATTTCAAGAACATTAATAATAAATTCACGAGACACATAATCAAAAGCTTTCTTCTGATCTAGAGCTACAATATAGAAATTTGTATCCTGTTTATTCCATATAATTTCCCTTAACACATTTAAGTTGTCCCACATAACTCTTTTATCGCACACGTTTGTTCATTCTCAACAATTTTTTCAAGTAGATCTTCTAACCTATTTGCTATAATTTTTTGCAAAAATTTTATAGTCAATATTCATTAAGGTTAAGTGCCTGTAATTATTTATATCTTCTATATTTTATCTTCTATATTTTATTCTATATTCTATATTTTATATAATAAAATTAACACACCTTCATAGAAAGATTCGTGCATCATCCCTTTTTCCAAAACTTCATTATACACCTTTTCTAATATTTTAGATAACTGTGATTCACATTATTTATATAACTCTGTTGAAAGTTCATCTGGACCGGGAGATTTCCCTATGTTTAATTGGTCTATAGCTTTTTTTAATTTCTATTTCCTTTATATTCCCTTTATACACATTAAGATCTTTCAAATATTTTTTAATAATTTCTCTTCTATTTCAAAATTTTTATCCATTTCTTCATATGCATCTTTTACCAAATTTTTTATCTCTTCAAAATCAGTGGCAATCTTATTGTTATATATGATCTTTCTTATGTAGGATTCATTACTTTTTTATTATATTCATTAAAAGCTTCCTCTAAACTCAAATTTTCTTCTTTATTATCACACGTTAAAACTTGGATTTTTTAAAAAATCAGCTTCATGTCACGCACAAAAACTGGGAGCGACGCTTGCCGAGCCAGGAGATAAAAAAGGGGTTTTAATAGAGCAGTTCGGGAGGTCACACAGCAACAAAACACCAGGCAACGGAAAACAAGGGCAACACCAGGTCACAAAACGAGAGGGCAGGCGAAGGTCAGAAACCGGATGGTCAGGCAGACAGGCGAACAAGATCGGAAGGAGAAAGGAAAACCGAAAGCCAGGAAGACAGAAGCAGGGTCGAGAGCCAGAGATGAAGTCAGAATCAAGCAGACAAGTTTAAGGGGAAGATCCAGGTAGCGTAGTAAAGGTGAAAATCAGGTCGAGGCACGGATAGTCAGAATTAGGTTTGAAACGCTCGGGATTGCAACGATAAGGTTGGCAAAGCTTCGCGAGGGTTGTGTGTGAGTGTGTGGCTTAAATACTACTGGTGACAGCTGTGGTCAATCAATACACGGGGGAGGCGGAGCGGGGAGGATTAGTGGCGCGCAGGCGTGTGGGCGTGACGTCATCGGACGGTGCACTCTGGGAACTGGAGTTCGGAGGAGCGACGGGACCAGGCAGATCCGCAGGCGTGACACTTCATTCATTTTTATCTATTTCTATTTTCATTTTTTTAAAAGGGATGCATCATAAATAGACCTAATCCGTTTCTTTTTTAAGTTGACAAAATCTCTTATCAGACCAATATATTTTCTATTGTTTTCTTTATTTAATTCAATACTCAAAAAAATTACTGAGGTCAGCAAGTCTTGTTTTGACCAATTCCAAGAATTCCCTTTCAGAGGTAATAAAACCCTTAATGTGTGCACGAGTGGTATTTCTACTTCAAGTGACGTAACCATATTTTCCCGTTTAAGAATTTGTATGTGAATTTTCCAAAACCCATTTGACTTCCCTCACTGGTCATTTAACCTTAATCAACTTAATATTGTTAAGTGTAAAGTGATCTTTGGGAGCTGCTGGATTGTAGAAATCCACCTGCTCT
>JAVGWN010003444.1:0-10300 GCA_034552555.1 Semaprochilodus insignis | reverse complement strand
TCTCTCTCTCTCTCTGTCTCTCTCTCTGTCTCTCACTTCTCTCTCTCTCTCTCTCTCTCTCTGTATCTTTCTCCTCCTCTGTCTGTCTCCCTCCATGCAGAGAGAGATGAGATGTGCATTATCAGCTCTATGTGGATGTATCAGATGTCGCAGTGAATGATATGATGCCCTCTGGCAAAGATAGAGAGATAGAGGTGTCTTTGTTTCACAGAGAGAGAGAGAGAGAGAGAGAGAAAGCAAGAGAGAGAGAGAGAGAGAGAGACAGAGAGAGATAGAGAGAGAGAGACAGAGAGAGATAGAGAGAGAGAGACAGAGAGAGATAGAGATGTTGCATGAAGTGTTTAATTTTGAAGTTATCAGACGTTTTAACAGAATAACTGTAGTACGTTAATGATTGTGTACAAACTCGTGAAACTCCATTAGCCAGATCTTCAGATGATGTTGAGAGTGAGCCACGAGCACCGCCTGGCAAACCGCTGATCTAATTTTAGTTCCTAGAAGTTAAAAGGAGAAATGAAAATACAAGCTGTTCAGATTATTACGGCCCATTTATCATTTCAGTGTACAAATAACCCTCCAAAACATAAACACACCCAGACTCATATACCTCACAGCAGACTGAATAATCGGCTGTAATTATGAAATAATGTGATGTGTTAATAATAAGCCTGCTATTAATGTTTAAACTGCTCAGAATATAGAAATATATAATTAATTATATATTAGAAATAAAAGCTAAATAATAATTATAGACTCATGAAGTAACGTGTCACAGCCTTGACAGAGCCTCCTGCCTGTTACTGTTATCTATGTACGGTTTGATTGTATGTACGCCTCCTCTGCTCTCATAATAAACTGATGAACAGGATTGGCCCAAAATTACAGGGAGCAACACTCGCTCATCTCTCTCCTCCACAGTTACCGAGGATGCAGACTCGTTTGTCAGATTGGCCCGCTGGGCAAACGCCCTGCCCACTGACCCAGAGTCTGTCCGTGTTTCAGTCTGATCCAGAGCCAGCTGCACCGAGCCCAGAGGAGCATGACAGTGTTTCACTGACCCTGTTACTGATCACCTGCAGAAACACATGGCCTCCAGCTCCTGAGCCTGCAGTTCATTTCTGCTAATGGAGCTCGAGTTGCCAGCAGCAGGTCACGCCGCAGCTCTGGAGACGCATGTAGAATAATCATACTGGTGTAACGCAGGGTATGATTAATACATCCTCCGAGTCCTGAGAGAGAGAGAGAGAGAGAGAGAGAGAGAGAGAGAGAGAGATACACTTTACGTTCTGCTCACTGGCCACTTTATTAGAAACACCTAACTTGTTGTTCCACAAAGCTGGCCACTTTATTAGAAACACTTAGCTTGTACTTCCACTATCTTGCCACTTTATTAGAAACACCCACCTTGTGCTTCCACTCACTGGCCACTTTATTAGAAACCCTTACTTTAGAGGTGTACAGACTGTAGTGCATCTGTTGCTGTCCAGTTCTTTAGCCCCCCAAACCCCCACCCTCTACCTCCTTCATCGTTGGTCAGGCTCTGACCACAGGGCTGGTGTTAACCAGATAGATGTTATTACTAATCTCCCACATACGCCACCACCAGCCACCGCTGCCAGTCAGCAGCAGTTTCCACCATGACTGAGGTCCAGCACAGTGCCGGGTTCCGCTCTGGAAATCTTTTAGGCTGTTTTTAGTAGCCCGGTGACGGCGATGACCGGATGACCAGGATGAATCAGCAGCGTCGTTCAGCACGTAATGAACAGTCATATAACATTCTTCAGAAAGATGCAGAAGTGTTCAGAGCCTCTGAGGGGAAGACCTCATCTCACACAACCTAGACACAGCTGACCGAGCTCTCCCATTGGTCAGGACTTCAGGTTCTGGACTGAAGGTCTTACAGGTTACATTAACTACCAGCATCATTAGGAAGAGACAGAGGAACCAACCAATCACACTCTGAGTTACAATGACCAGAGAGAGTACACATCACCCTAGTCCTTCTGGAGGTTCTAGATAACTGAGTATGAGTGGTAGTGTGAGCAGGTTCTGGTTGGGTGTTTGGAATGTTAAACAGTGGTGGGTCACATATGAGACTGTCTGGTACAGAACTCAGATAGAACATACAGAACCACTGTTACCGGATTCAGATCTCTTTATTTAACCCAGAATGGCTAATATAAGCTCACCTGACAGAAACTCAGTAAACACTCAAACACCTCCTGTAATATTTAGCTGTGTGTGTTTCTCTTAAACGCTGAAACAGCCATTATATTTACATTTACGGCATTTAGCAGACGCTCTTATCCAGAGCGACTTACAACCGTAAGTTCTCATTCTTACTAAGTTACTCATGTTTCATGTTTCAAATAAATATTGATTGATTGATTGAAATACAAGTAACTCAGTGAGAATGAGAACGGCTGTTTTAGCTGAAGGACGGTCTCTGACTTTCGCTCCGTATGGTATGAATGTTGATCTTTATTTCTTCTTAAATTAGAGGAGCCCTGCCGCCACCTCCCCGACTCACACCCAGAGGTAGCACCTCCGCGTCAGCATCCCTCCACATAAGTGTGAGTCTATTTCCAGCTTGTTGAGCACTATGGCTCCAGAACTCACACCTACCGATCTGAAGTGTGCACAGTTTAGTGCTCCTCCTGCTGCAGCACACCTGATCAAACTCATCAGCTCATTCCCAACCCCCTCGAGCTCAGCCAGGTGTGTTAGAGCAGAGATGGAGCTTCACAGCTGCCCTGCAGCACCAAGTGTGGTCGGCTGAAGTTACAGCACCACGCGGAACTCGCTGTCTTTCCTAAAATACATCCACACAGTCCAGTTCAGGAGAATTCTTCCATAATTCCATGTGTGAGGTGTGAACTGAGAGCGGGTTTTGTGTGAAGTGGTTCAGATACTCTTTGCAGTGGTGGGGATGGGAACCAGGGTTCTCCATGTCTAGAACACACATATAGACACTTTATTGACTAAACCACCAGTGACCCTACACGTGTCTTCTGAGTGTATATGGAATGTTGATGATGGAAAATCTGGAAAACCTGGAAATACTAAGTTTCTTTGGGGAACTATTTGACCTCCCAGCGCCCTGCAGCATGTATCCCTCCACCATGAATGGAGTTTAAGGCTGAAATCTTCTCCACACTATCATAAACAGCGTCTCAGACATCAGGCAGCGTATTCAGAACCACCTCATGTAGGAACTTTCTGTGAGGGAGCTTTTAGAGGGGGACGTCTGGTTACCTTCACCACCAATGTGAACAGTTCTTGCTCTGCTAGTGTGCAGGTTCTGCATAGGACTGTACAAACACGGATTCAGACACACACTGCAAACACAACGCAACAACACGGCACATTGTTTCTAATCTGGGCGCTAGTGCAGGAGACAGGAGGGAGCAACAGCTGCCAGCTCGACATGCAGACAGACGGACAGGTGGCTGTAGCAGTGATACAGATATGTCTGTCCCTCCACCTAAAGCTCCATATGCACTGCAGACGCCTCCACATGACTTTAATATGACTCAGCAAAGTGTTTTTATTCTGAACCAATTGAATCAAACTGAAATGAATCACCAGCTACACTCGCTGTCATACACACATGCGGAATTCCAGCTCTAGTACTCACGCGGTGTGAGACGAGAGCATGGACGGGATATGATATTGGGATTGAGATGGACTTTGAGTGTTTCCCTAAACTGCACTCTGGGGGTATTTTCATGCTAGACCACATGCTCTGTGAGTTCGGTACGTTGATCAAGTGTGTAAGCTGTTTAGGAGTCCAGGCCCCCTGGTCCTGCTGGAGTCAATGCTCAGCCAACTCTGGTGCTGTCCACTGTGCGAGTGGCTCCCAGCTATCTGCTCCCAGCATGACTGTGACCACTGCGTGTACTGAGTGAACAGGCATGTCTAGTGCTGGTCAGCATGGATAAAGACCTTCTCATTCGAGAACGGCTCCCGGTGCTTCCGCATGGTCAAATGCCATGTATCTGAAAAGTGCTGTTCTTTGCTGGTTTAGTGATTATCATTAATCAGCAGCTGGAACTGCAGGACAGATGTGTTATTCTAGAGGACATATGGTCTCTGGTTCCTGGGTCCTGGATCTCTGACCCCATAGTAGTCCAGTTTGATTGTTTCTACTTCTTTACCACAGTTTAGTAATAGAGAATAATCCTCTGGGTTAATGTGTTACACGGTGGTGCTGGAGGCTCTGAGTGTTGGTAGAGTGTTGGCTCATATGCAGTGTTATTACTTGTCCTGTAATTCAGGAGTGTATCCCGTTACAGTACACATTAGCATAACTGGATCACAGTCACTGACTCACTGACTCCAAGAGAGCAATCCTAGTTACACACGCCACAATTAAAAGTATTCATGTTCTCTATACAGATTGTGGGAAATGATTTAAATCAGCATCATGTATGGATTTTACCTTTCTATATCAGCTTCAAAATCGTTCTGATGGTACTTTAACCTGTAATTGGCAGAACGGTGACTGTGATTCCCACTCCAGGCCCGGAACACCTGGGTGTACTTCTGTGTATCTAGTAAAAACAATAAAAAGCAGCAAATGGACGAAGCTTCCATTTTGCTAACCTGTCCACATAGAAGTGACATATGGAACGACGCAATACATCCGCAGTTCAGATGGAATTCCTGTGTGTGAAAGCAAACTGGCCATAATGAACCAAACATGCCTAGAATCGGTCCTGGGTGCGGACTCCAGCGTTCGGGACGGGTGAAATCCCTCTAAAAAGCTCTTTACTGAAGTAATCCTAATTAGCCGGGGTATAACTGGACCGAAAGTTACCTGTCTCTTTCTCCAGAGACACTTTACTCACGTACGCTCGGCCCAAAGTGGAGATCGGTGTCCAGGCTCAGCGCCAGTAGTCGGTAGTGTTTTGAGGGACTTATTTTAGCTCGTGTCTAAAAACACAAGAAGATTCAGAGGAACTGTACATGTTACACACAACCTCACCGGACTGAGCCCCCTCGGAACCGTACCTACCAGCGTGTACCACCTCCACCAGCACCAATAACAACTGGGACTGGATTGGGCATGTACTGGACAAGTTTCTGGATGTAGCCGCATCAATGTTCAGACACTCTTACATCAAAGAATTGGTCAGCTGGTCCAGATTTGGTGGATGCCTTCCCTGGCACAATTCCGAGGAGAATTCCCTGTAGACTGGGATTTTATCCACTGCTGGTAGACCCGTATGACCGTACGCTTCCACACACCTGCAGATTCAGCTACTTCCTTCACACTATGGTCTTTGACACGCCCAAATGCAGTCACTCCTTTTAGCCAATCATTAACATCTGCTCTGGAGCCATTTTCCACACATGGAACGAGACATTCCCTGCACTGTACCACCTCTTCCCAATCTATGGATCTAAGTGATTCACTGTACTGAGTTGTTCAGCTCCAGTTTGCTCACTGAGAGAAAGCTAAAGTTTATTCTCATCTTCCGCTCCACCTTAAACAATGTAGCACCATTAGCATCCTATTCAGGAGCTGGCTGTAACTGCTGCACTGTTTAAGGTGGAACAGAATAGGAAGCTAACCTGAGCCATGACGGATCATATTTAGCGTAACACAGATATGGCACTAGCTTTAAGACAGTACTGCTATCCGTTTCTTTACTGGGTTTACTCTTTATATACGTGAATTGTATATATGATATATGATATATAAATATGATGATCAGAAGTACATTGTACTTGTATTTCAGTATACTTAATAAAAGTATACTAATTTGCACTCCCAGCTAAAAATGAAGTATATTTAAAGGTACTTGAAAGTGTTTAATGTGTTCTTAAGTATATTTTAATGGCTGGGTTTAAGTATATATTTAATAGCACTAATGATTATATTTAGCATACTAAGTACATATTTAGTATATGAAACTAGCACACTTTCAGCACCTTAATCACGTGTGTAAGGAAGTATAAATTAAGAATACTTCCAGGTACTTTATTCCTCCGGACGCCCAGAGACCTGAGCCAGAGCACCTCCTACATTTCCACACACAGTACAGCCTGCGCAGTCAGGTGGAGGAGTCGCTGAGCTGGACTGGTGCACACAAGCTCCTTTACTTTCTCAGCAGTAAACCACAAAGTAGACGTCCTGGTCAAACTGCGCGGCTGCCTTTCTGCCCACATTCCAATGTGGAGAGTAAATACGCTGAGTACGCAGACCGAGCTATCGCTAATCAGCAGCTGGGACTGCGAGACAGATGTGTTATTCTAGAGGACATATGGTCGCTGGGTCCTGGGGTGTAAGTCTCTGACCCCCACAGTAGTCCAGTTTGGTCACTTCTACTTCTTTACCACAGTTTAGTAATAGAGAATAATCCTCTGGGTTAATGTGTTACACGGTGGTGCTGGAGGCTCTGAGTGTTGGTAGAGTGTTGGGTCATATGCAGTGTTATTACTTGTCCTGTAATTCAGGAGTGTATCCCGTTACAGTACACATTAGCATAACTGGATCACAGTCACTGACTCACTGACTCCAAGAGAGCAATCCTAGTTACACACGCCACAATTAAAAGCAGAAAATTCCTCTCTATAGATTATCCGTGATTGTCCTTGTGAGTGATTCCTGATTTTCATTGTGGATATGAGTGCAGGGAAATGAGTTAAAGCAACATACGCAGTTCAGCATTTGTGAGTTTGCAGTGCGTGTGTGTGTGTGTGTGTGAGATGTAGTTCAGGTGTAGTCACGTTGATGACAGGGTTTGTGAGTTTGCATTGTGTGTGTGTGTGTGTGTGTGTGTGTGTGTTTGTGTGTGTGAGATGTAGTTCAGGTGTAGTCACGTTGATGACAGCGTTTGTGAGTTTACAGTGTGTGTGTGTGTGTGTGTGTGTGTGTGAGATGTAGTTCAGGTGTAGTCACGTTGATGACAGCGTTTGTGAGTTTACAGTGTGTGTGTGTGTGTGTGTGTGTGTGAGATGTAGTTCAGGTGTAGTCACGTTGATGACAGTGTTTGTGAGTTCGCAGTGGGTTTTTAACTGTACGCGGGTCTTTGGATTGTAGGGTCTTGTCGGCGGCCGTCCTCCTCGCGTGGCTGATGACAGAAAGCATCAGAATGCGTTCCTCCACACATCACTGTTTCCTCAGAGTTTCACTTCTGCTTTCCCACCACAGGGGCTAAAATTAGCCCCCCACACCTGCGGCTCTGAGACCACACAGCGACCTGCTAGTGTGAATGTTACGTCACTCTTGGGACGAAACGTTCATCTCCGTCCATATGGTTCCTACAAAATTACAAACGTTGTAGCTTCTCTTTATGTTTCGTGGTGAGAACTGTTCTGTTATCTGCTGTAGAAGAATTGCTTTTCAGTGGAAGGTTCTTTATAGAAGAACCGTATATTTAAATTGGGTGTCAAACTGAGTGTGTAAAGAACCTTTTTGACAGCTTGAAGAACCTGTCCAAATTGTACTTTCTTTGATTGATTGGTCGTATATGGTTCTGTATAGAAACTTCTTGAAATTGGTTCTAGCACTAAAAAGTGTTCTGCTGTTCTGACAATATCGAGCTTGTAACAGCAGAACCCCACAGAAGCACAGATAGAAGCACATCCAGTGTGTTCTCCACCAATCTCAGGAACTGTTTCACTGTGCACGGAACTGTTTATGCATCCAAATCGTTCTTTGAGTATTTGTGGTTCTATATACCACCATTGTCTTTACCAAGGAACCCTTGAGGAACCCTTTTTTAAGAGTGTTGCCGGCGGACCCACCGGAAAGCTACCCTACTCCTCCCAACCAAACCCCAATGCCACCCCCCCACAAAACGAGACAACAAGCATACAGTCATGTGTAAAGCTCCACCACTGGACTCTAGAGCAGTGGAGACCAATCACGCTTCTCCGTCGGGCAATCTGATGGATGAGTCTGGGTTTGGCGGTACCAGGAGAACGGTACTTGTCTGACTGCACTGTGCCGAGTGTAAAGTTTGGTGGTGGGGGGATTATGGTGTGGGGGTGGTGTTCAGGAGTTGGGCTCGGACCCTTAGTTCCAGTGAGAGGAACTCTTAATGCTTCAGCAGACCAAGAGACTCTGGACCATTTCATGCTCCCAACTTTGTGGGAACAGTTTGGGGACGGACCCTTCCTGTTCCAACATGACCGCACACCAGTGCACAGAGCAAGGTCCATAAAGACATGGATGAGGAGTTTGGTGTAGAAGAACTGGACCAGCCTAAACCCGATAGAACACCTGTAGGATGAATTAGAGCGGAGACTGAGAGCCAGGCCTTCTCGTCCAACATCAGTGTCTGACCTCACAAATGTGCTTCTGGAAGAATGGTCAGAAATTCCCATAAACACATTCCTAAACCTTGTGGAAAGAATTCCCAGAAGAGTTGGAGCTGATATAGCTGTAAAGGGTGGAGCATCATATCACACCCTATGGATTAAGAATCAAGTTCATATGTGTGTGCCGGCAGACGAGTGAATACTTTTGGCAGTGTGGTGTGTGTTTGCTGTGTACTGGGAGTGAACAATATGGAATGTGTCATATTTTCTAGTTTTCCTCCCAGATAAACAGCAAATGTGCAGTAAAATGTGGAGTGGTGTGTCTCTGTGTCTCTGTAGAAGATCTGTTCACGTGTTCACCACACACACGGGACTGGACTTTTACATGCGACTGTGTTCTATGTGTAATGGATTCTGGTAACTGAACACTGAATAATGTTAAATATAGCCCATTTTAAAGTCTATTATCTTTATTTCTATATAAACAACACAACTTCATATTCACGAGTGTCCTCGGAATGAATTCTGAAGGTTCAGAGCTTTTCTCATGTAAACGTTTAGGAGATACGAGGTTCAGTCCTGGAGGTGATGGCGTGTTGGACCAGATGGGTTAGACGTCACTAGATGAAGCTGGATGTGATGTGGGAGATGAATGAATGTGATTAATTGATGTAACTCGTTAATCCTGCAGTGCTGAAGTGGTTTCTGCTTCATCATCAGTGAAGAGCTTCATTAAAAACAGCTCATGTGGTTGAGAAGGTCGGTTTCGGCTGGTACTCGAGGTTTCGGTATCAAGTGGTCGTGCCGTCTCCATCTGGCAGCGACGTTCCCCGTCACCATTCATCTCACCATGATCTGACCACAGTGCTGCTGTTTCTGTCTCGTTCTGGTCACTTCCTCACTCACTCTGCTCTTGGTTCCTCTCAGAGTGTGGCACGTATCCCAGCTGTGCCTCTATTTCAGAAAGAGGAAGATCTATCAGACATCTGGGTCGGGAGGTTTTGACCAAGGATAGCTACTGTCTGAAGGGACCGTGTGTCCTGTTTTACTGGAAGAACCGTAGAGAAGTGGAGAGCGAGTGAAGGAACTGTGGAAACTGCAGATTCTCCAGCTTCAGTCCAGACCTCGTTAGAGTTACAGGTTCTTATTAAAAAGAGAATTCGATGTAACGTTACAGTCACTAATGTGCTTTCCCAGCATGCAACACTGCTAAACTCGCTTTATTTAGATCTTCATGATCACAGGACAAAATCATACTGACCTACTGCTTCTGTAGAATAGCAGAAATAAGTTCAGGTTCTCCACCTGTTCAGTAGAACCAGAGGAACCTCCTCAATTCTGCTCGTTTATTTTAATGCTTTTAAACTCTTCATGAAGCTGAGATCAATTTCTTGTTTGAGTTTTGCCTTTCCACCTTAAATGGTGCAGCAGTTACATTCCATTACACCTTCTTGCTTGAGTTTTCCTGTTCCACCTTAAATATATGGTGCAGTACACACATGCGTGGACCTTGGCCTGTTCGTCCAGCTTCTTGTTTGAGCTTTCCTGTTCCACCTTAAATGGTGCAGCAGTTACATCCCAGTCCTCCAGCTAGCGTAACAGTCTCTACTGAAGCTATACATCCTGAAGCTAGCGCAGTGTAAGCTAAGCTAAGATTAGCACTAGATGCTAACATGCTAACATGTTAACATGCTTCCAGTATTTCCAGACTTTCAGCCACGCAGCCTCGCTGAACGTGTTCCCTGTCTCCGGCCCTCCAGCCTCAGTGCGGTGTTTAGTTTTTACAGTTTTGTGTAATTAATTTCTTCATAAACAGATAATCAGTCAGTCCCCAGTGGCCTTTAGACCGCAGCGTCTCTTCACATCCACCGAAATGAGACACAGCGTGGGAGAAAATGACGTACGGGTTAGTGGCCTTTAGTAAAGTCAGCTGTGTGAAGTAGCTTATTAAACTGAGGCAGTGATGTTTCTCAGAGACTCCCTCACTCCGGAGAGAGAGAGAGAGAGAGAGAGAGAGAGAGAGAGAGAG
>JAVGWN010003443.1:0-10300 GCA_034552555.1 Semaprochilodus insignis | reverse complement strand
AGAAGAGAAAGAAAAGAAAAGAAGAAGAGGAAGAAAAAGAAGAAGATGAAGAAGAAAAGAAAGAAGAAAAGAAAAAGAAGAGGAGGAAGAGAAGAGGAAGAAGAAAAGAAAGAGAAGATGAAGAAGAAAAGAAGCAGAAGAAAAGAAGAGGAAGAAGAAAAGAAGAAGAAGAAGAAGAAAAGAAAGAGAAGATGAAGAAGAAAAGAAGAAGAAGAGGAAGAAGAAAAGAAGAAGTAGAAGAAGAAGAAGTAGACGAAAAAAAAAGACACCATAACAGACAGGCTCAGACTCCACTGTGTAAGCGTTGTGGGGGGATTTGGAGACCTCTCTGGTGGCAATGTGTAACTGCAGGAGGGACACTGTTCTGGTCTCTGGTAAAGAAACATCCTTTATGAAAGTGTCCAGGTTTGTGACTGGCGCCGTTTTCCATGCAGCGAGGCCGCGACTGACCCCGGACAAATGGAAACGGATTGAGCATAGAAACCAACCGAGCGCAGATTGATGTAATTACACCCGACATTAAGATTCCAGATTGAGATATGAAATGCATTTAAACTATTAGTCAGCGTGATCCCATCAGAAAAGCAGACTCATTAAAGGTTACTCCTGATTTTCGGAGACTTGCAGAGACCACAATTTGTAGAAATAAACAAATAAACAGACAGATGACTGAACACGTCTTCAAGGGATGAAGAAATTAATGAGCCCAGGTCTGTATAAATGGGTCACAGATTAATTTATTAATAATATGTCTGTTTAAATCAGAGCATATTTACAGTACATTCAGAGTTTATCCACCATACAGTACTTAGCACTTCTTAGAGTTGGTCAGAAATGGATATAGACAGAGATCTGAAGCTGAGCTGTAGTCGTGTGTCATGCCCTTATAAGGAATTCCTGTTCTGGTGGTTTTTCTGTATGGGAAAAATGAATGAGTTTTGGAAGCTTGCTACCACTGCAAACTTGGGGTTGCACAGATTAGCTGACTTTCCTGCTCATCGTTGGCGCTCTAAATGTTGACTACTCGCTGGTCACGTGATTATTACACTAACAACATGGACCCCTCAGAGAAGACAACAGGTGAGGAGCCTGACGATTTTGGGGCCTGTATCTCCAGTTTCCTCAAAGCAATGCGATCCAGGACTGGTTGGAAAAGGCACGTCATGCTTTGGCTTGATTCCATCATTTCTCCAAGGATCTACATTGCTCCAAAGATCGGATACTGAATGTTATCATCTCCGGTTTCCCAAAGACTGCAATACAAAGTCATGTGTGGTGGGAGAGGAAGCATCACGCCCTGTAACCCTGTATAGTGGAGAGTTACGGCATTCTCAAGGTATTCCGCTGCGTGTAACTCAGCAAGGCCGCCAAACAAACTTGTGAGGCCCGTATCTCTGGTTCCCTGAAGGCTTGTGGAGCGACTAGTTTTGAATAAGGCACATCAGGCTCTACTGACTATGGAATTTAAAGTCGGATCTTCAAAGTCACCTGATGCAAAGCACATTGACTGATAGCTGATAACATCACGAATAGGAACATTGAAAAAATTCCCTTTTCTTTTGATTCGGGTTTTTCCTCCGCAGCATCATCAGTGGTTAGTCAACGTCGGCTCGCCTTTCATCACATAACTGCTGAAGTCGTGCAACCCCTATTGCAAGCTATGGGAAACCGAGTTCATTAAATAATCACAGTATCAATAATGCTACGCTTTTTACCACAAGCAAACTAACAACGCAGATTAAACTGACTACTTAATATATAGTGGCTGTCCACTTGAACTTGAACACAGCATGGCCGTTTACATTGTGTGAAAATTTCATGACCAACAGAAATGACCCAAAATAGCTTGGAAAGATGTCTGGTTCCTTTGACTTACATTAAAGTTAAATTAGGTTGTTGCCCTCTCCTGTAAAGTCACCATTGTGGAGATACTTGGTTTCTCTTTGGACAACCAGGATATCCAAACACCAGCTACTTTAAGCTGTAGCAAAGCCACTCATCTACCACTCTGGACAAAGCTGGCTGGTCATTTTGATGAGCTGAGTCTTAATGTGCAGCAGAGTTAGCTGGCAAGTAGTATTATTCATATATTCATATACTCAATAATACGAATAATACTATTGTAATATCTCATATTTAAGAACACCATCCATTGATCTCTTAGAGAAAACTTTGACCCACGTTTAGTTATGGGGGCATGAAGCAGACGACAAGACTTCAGAGGTCTATTTAGAACTGACATCCACTGGTCTGAAACAGCTGATTGGTTAAAAGCCATTCCAGCTGGTTCAGGGGGGTGGAGTCACTGGAGTGTGTAAGGCTGAAGTAAAAAAACATCATCTCAAACCACCACCACCACCACCACCACTTATTACAAAAACTCCACACATACAGTTTCCCACAAGATGCAGACATCACATACAGCACAGTGTAAAAGTCAAAGACCCTTCATTTCATTTCACATCTGGTCAAAACAGCCATTAAGCCATTTTCAGGAGATCGTTCTTCCGGAGATCAGATAACAGGGAGAAGGTCAGGGAGAAAATGAGACTCCTGAATAGCCACATGGAAGACCTGGTAGATCCACCAGCACTGGCCCCCATCAGATAAACAGCACTCAAGGCTTTCATCTCTGAGAGAGAGGAGAACATCAACCTCCACTCCTGCTTCAGATCTGACAACATCCATCCATCCATTCACTGTGAGAAGACACCCCAACGCTATGGAGGTCTGAAAGGATGTGTAGCTGCTCAAGAAGCCCTTCACTGAGAAGCTGCAAAGAAGCTGCTGGTGTTCTCAGAACAGTGAACTAACTAGGATGTGTTTGGGGTTATTTGGATGGTGAGAAGAAGCAGAAAAACAGCTGAACCAACTTCTAAGACTGAACTCTGGAGGTGTGTCTGTATGAGGAACTGAAAGCAAGCTGAAAGTGAGTCTCCTGAGAAGAACGGAAGCTGAGTGGAAGAAGAGTGGACGCACTAAACACGGATACCCCGATATTACTGTATACATACTTGTTTAATTGCCAGATGATTGAATGTGGGCTTTAATGGCTGTTTTGCCTGGTAGTTGACGGCGATCTCCGACTTGAACAGCGTATAAATGTATTTATATAAAATTAGAAATCATTTTGGTACAAACAGACGACCATGCACACAGTATAAGAATCTCACAGACACAAATGCACAGTCTTGTAGGCTACATACACTCTCTCTCTCTCTCACACACTCACACACACACACACACACACACACACACACACAGACCCCGGGCCACGGCAGTGTTTGCCAATGGAATGAAAAAGAAAATGAACTATAAAAAAGTCTGAAAAATAACTCTCCCAGAAGCGTGATTGTTCTCCACACACTGCAGGAGTGATCGTGTGTGTGTGTGTGTGTGGCGCGTGTGAGTGAGTGTGCATTAAAGTACTGAAGGACAAAGCAAGTGAGCTCATGTGTTTCATTCACACATACTGTGTATTGTATAGTGTATTATAACTGCTGTATGACTTCAAGTACATTAAATCAAATTGTGTGTGTGTGTGTGTGTGTGTGTGTGTGTGTGTGTCAGTAGGAATATGGAGTGTGTATGACAATAAATGTGATATGTATATATAATAATGCTATAATACTATAATACTCTATGTCTATATATAATACTATAATCATACTGTAATACTCGATTGTGTGGAATTGTATCTGTTGGTATGGACTGCAGACCCCAGTGTGGAACCGAACCCCAACACAGCATGGCAAACTTTGTAGGAGGTATTGAAAGCAACCGGATCTTTGGCTACAAGAGGCGATGTAGAGTCACAACGTCACAATTACAATCGTTTTCATAAATGCCATTTCCATTATATATGGTGCTGAGATTGGGAACTGTCAACGTCGTACTACCACTAATACGGCCTTCATTACAGAAATCATTTTCCATTAACGTCAAGTGTTCAAAAACTTGTTATATCCATAAATAAACTCACCAGACAAAAAAAAAAACCAGTCCCCTGTGACTGAGACGTACCCAATAGCATGTAATACCTCCACCAGCACCAATAACAGCTGTGATTGGATTTGTCATGGACTGGTCAAGTTTCTGGATGTAGGCCACATCAATGTTCAGACACTCTTACATCTAAGAATTGGTCAGATGGGCCAAATTTGGTGGATGCCTTCCCTGGCACAATTCCGAGGAGAATTCCCTGTAGACTGGGATTTTAGCCACTGCTGGTAGACCCGTATGACCGTACGCTTCCATACACCTGCAGATTCAGCTACTTCCTTCACACTATGGTCTTTGGTACGCCCAAACGCAGTCACTCCTTTTAGCCCATCATTAACATCTGCTTTGGAGCCATTTTCCATACATGGAACGAGACATTCACTGCACTGTATCACCTCTTCCCAATCTACGGATCCCGTCACTCACATCCGCAGGTATTTATAGCCTGATCATCCTCGTGCAGCACCATCTGCCGGAGCCTGAAGATACTACCACCTTAAACACACAAGGTGACTCATTTGTTTGTCTGGTGAGGTCATTTATGTTCGTTCTGTACATTAATTAAGTTCCAAGCTAGGGTATATTAATACTATGGCATTATACACCAGGATAATATGTTAATATCAGATAGAAAGAGAAAAAACAGCATAAATAACCGTGCAAAATGCAAATAGGGATCTATTTCGCAGCCATAATCTGTCAATCGAGACTGGAGTGAGTGGATATGAACACGGAGTGCACAATATAAAAGCAGTGAAGACTGCTTATGCAGCGAGCTTATGAGTATATCTGTATTCATGTGAATTGTCTTTTACAGTGACGGTGCTCATTAAAGGGGCGGGGCAGTGGGTGTGGTCCAGTTCGTGTGGTCATGGAGATGAGCTCCTGCTTGGTCTTCAGGGTAAATAATCTCTCCCACGGTTACATATGTCCCGGTCAGAAAGCCGAGGAAACCCAAAACAGCGATGGACAGATCCTTCAGGAGGAGGAGTGCGGAAGGACGGACGGAGTGTGCCACCAGCTCCACCAGCGGGGGGAAGACCAGCGCCAGGGCGGAGCTACTGACCGCACCCACCAACGAGATCACGAGGTCCAGCCGAGGAACCAGAATGGCCACCACACCTGCAGAGAGAAGAGACAGAGAGTAGAGGTGGTTCCTCACATGAATGTAAATAAAGAAGACGGCGACAATGTGTCTCAAAGTCTTGGGCCGCGTGGTGGAGCTCCACAATAGACCTCACTATAAAATTCCACTAATGGATCGTACTGTAATGAAGTTAATAGTGAGGCCTATTGTGGAGCTCCACCACACGGCCACAATCGTATTGTAATGAAGTTTATAGTGAGGCCTATTGTGGAGCTCCAACACAGGGCCAAAATCCAATTGTAATAAAGTTTATAGTGAGGCCTATTGCGGAGCTCCACCACACAACCAAAATCGTTTTGTAATGAAGTTTATAGTGAGGCCTATTGTGGAGCTCCACCACACAACCAAAAACGTATTGCAATGAAGTTTATAGTGAGGCCCATTGTGGAGNCCACCACACAACCAAAAACGTATTGCAATGAAGTTTATAGTGAGGCCCATTGTGGAGCTCCACCACACAACCAAAATGAGCACAATACTCAGTTAAGAACAGGATGGGGCACAGTAAATACTGAACATGCTAAGATGCTGCTAATGTGTTTAGCTCTTTGCTAATATACTTTAGTCCATGTTTATACATAACAATGAATCATACAGAAACCACATAATCAAGTCTATTAGGCTTACTGAGTAACTCCACATGATTTTGAGTCAATCAAGCACCTTTCCACCAAGCAATGCCTAGACAAGCGTTCGGAATACCATATGAACCAACTTCCATAGTCGTAACTAACAATGAAGGTGAGCAAAATGACAAAATGTAATATTACAATACTTCAGGTTTTCATCCTCTGTCTGAAACGCTTCTTTTTTAAGCCCCGCCTCCCTATGACCCCAGTGTGCTCTGACTCGTCCACTCTGTTCAGACTGGGCAACCACCAGTGCAGCATCCTGCATACCGCTGTGGCTGTTCACACAATGCAATCAATTCTCCGGTATCGGTTTGAGCCAGAGTCTGATTCTGAAAGTCCGGTAGAGCAAGTCGGCAGCAATGACCTGGCAAAACCATACACGGAAGTGCAGATATGTAGAAGTGTTGCAATCTGGTGGAGACATTCCTGGAAAACCTTTGCCGTGTGTGGGCGAGCATTATCCTAATGAACAATGCCAGGTGGAAGCCCTGCCATCAGACGCAGGAGGATGTCCTGCACACATTGCTGAGCTGTTAGCGTCCCTCGTATCACTACTAGGGGTGACCGACCGTCGTATGTGATGGCTCCCCGGATCATCACACCAGCAGCTGGGGCAGTGTGCAGTCTACAAATAAGGTAGAACTGAAGCGCTCACCACAAGGCCTCCATACTTGAACCTGACCGTCGACAGATCCCAAAACTGAACCTAGATTCACCGCTAAAGACGATACGGTTCCAGTCCATATGAGTCCAGGTGAAGCGAAGGCCACGGTGGCTGGCAGGACATGTAATGGGCACCGTGCCACCAAATTTCCTTCTGCCAAGTGCCTGGAAATGGTCCAGGCAGAGACAGGAGTGTGTAGTGAAGGCGCCACCTGTGTCTGAATGGTGGACACTATGAGAGCTGCTCGTGCTTGCTGGCGGATCAAACGATCCTCTCTACTGCAGGTCTATCTGGGCCGTCCGGAGCCTGGTCGCTGGGTGTGCATGGCCTCACGTAACCTGACCACACCTGTAATCATTTGCATATTAGCATTTACAATTATATGTAATATTGAATATAGAATAACCGATAGCTGTTGGTGGCAACGAGAAACAGCCCTGAAAGTCTGAATGAAGCTCCGTCACAGTGAAACCAGCGACCCCTGTAAGTAGTTTATCACAGTAAAAAAAATTGAACATCAATGACTGCTGCTAAAAACCTTCTCTGGGGGTGTAGCGAGCTTCAGTAGCCCAGCTAAAACAGTGGGGCTTCTATGCTGTGTGTTTTCCTCTTTGCTCCAAGCTGAATTGAGTTTGCACTAAAACTGAGTCATGTACCGACACTTTAACGTCTCTGTCTGTTTTGTAATTGGCCGTTTGGCCGACTGGTTAAGTTTTCCATCTCTGTGTGGGAGAGTTACCAGCGCCGAGAGGTTCTCATTAGACCTTAACGGTTTGTGCTTGTAATGTACTGGCGTCTTTCTGCTGCTGCATGTTTTGGGGTAATTTGACTTGTTCTGTTATTGCCGAAACTCACATCCAGAAACCGATCAAAGTATGGCTTATCATGCAGCCTTAGTAACCACCACCTGGAACTCCTTATGAATCACCTCCTGAATGCCTGGGGTTTCATAGCAAACCTATACGATATATAAGAGTACAAGCATTATTCTCATTATACTTCTCTCATGGGCTTCCAAGATGATGCGTTATGTCCTGTGTACATGTTCCCGCTGAATATCACCGGATCCTTCAAATTATGAGGTCACTAAGGAGTCAAACTAAGGATAAAAATACAGCATTAAGGCACCCAGATGGGAACGTCTGATTGCTGCAAAACTCGGCATGCAGTTATGTCTCAGGCAGATATGTAAACGATTACAGGTGTGGTCTGGTTACATGAGGGCACGCACACCTAGCGAAGAGGCTCCGGACGGCCCAGACAGACCACCAACAGAGAGGATCATTTGGTCCGCAGACAAGCACGAGCAGCTCCCACAGTTTCCTTATCGACCATCCACACACAGGCGGCATCTTCATTACACACCCCTGTCTCTGCCTGGACCATTTCCAAGCCCTTAGCAGAAGATGATTTCGTGTCATGGCACCCATTACGTGTCCTGGCACTGACAGCCAGCCACCGTCGTCTTCGTCTGCAGTGGTGTCTTGAACGAGAAACCTGGACTGCTACAGACTGGGACCGTATCACCTTTAGCGGAGAATCCAGGTTCTGTCTGGGATCCAACGACGGTCGGGTTTGAGTATAGAGGCCTCGTGGTGAGCGTTTCAGTCCTGCGTTTGCTGTGGAGCGACACACCGCCCCAACTGCTGGTGTGATGATCTGGAGAGCCATCAACTATGACAGTTGGTCACCCGTAGTAGTTTTATGAGGGACACCAACAGCTCAGCGACATGTGCTGGACATCCTCCGGCCACATGTGTTGCCCTCATGGCAGGGCTTCCATCTGGCATTGTTCAGGAGATTAATGCTCACCCACACGTGGCAAGGGTTCCCCAGGAATGTCTCAGCCAGACTGCCTCTCTTCCTTGGCCCTGCCTGGTCGCCAGATTCATCACCAATCAGGCATTTATGGGACTAGCTGGGATATATTCCTGCGAGTGTGCGGGATCTACAGGCCCAGCTGCAACATCTGTGGGCAAATGTGCCGCAGAAGGCCATACTGAACCTGTGGAGGCCTCCATGCCCAACCGTATCTCATCTTGTATCCAGACTAGAGGCGGCCCAACAGGGGACTAGAGCCTTCTTTCAGTTGTACAGGTTTGCCCCAATAAACTTCTAAACTTGTTCTTTCACTCTAATACTGTAATCACTTACATATATCATCATTACATTCACACATAGAAAGGTTCGTTCCATTCCAACTACTCTAAAACTTTAAAGGGGAACTCCACTGAAATGTTCAGAGGGGTTTGGTGTGAAATGCTCTGCTCTAGAGAAACTTCCTGAATCAGAACTGTTCACAGTGGTGGTGAATGGAACCAGACATCAATCAATCAAAGCTCCCTCACAGAAAGTTATTACATGAAATGGGGCAGCCACGGGTTGGAGATTAGAGAACCAGCCCTGTGACCGGAGGGTCGCTGTGGATAGGACTGCCCACTATGCCAGGCAAGTGTGCTCACCATCCCTAGTGTGTAAGCACAACTGGCAAATGGTTCTAAATTCTAATTCTAAATGGTTATGAATACTCTGAATGACGTCAGAGATGCTGTTTTACGATAGTATCGAGAAGATTTTGGCATTCAAATCCATTCTTGGTGGAGGGATACAGGGTGCAGGGTGTTATAAAGCAAATTAGTGAATGAATATTCCCTAATGAATATTATTATTTTCAGATTTTCCACTATTAACAGTCTATTTACTCTTTTACGAGCTGCTCCTCGGTCTGTGCTAGTTCTGGTTCGGGTCCAGTACTGCTTGGATCTTGTCCAGTCCCTAAGCTAAGCTGCAGAGCCTGTTTTGAATCCATGTTTTTTTGTGATGTCATGAAAACGTAGGCATTTGCACAAATCCCGCTATTCAGTCTACCATGGTTTAGCTCCTCCCATTTACACAATGAAGTCATAAGGAGTGTTTCAGCCTGGTCGGCTTGGCACAGTCAATCAGAACAGACCTCATTTACATACATTAGATCTAAAGGTGCAGATTAGGCATAAAGTGAGGTGGAGAATGGTCACGGCAAAATTAATTACAGCATATGCCTAAGTCTATATGTGTGTTGTAGACATGGTGACCCCTGGTTCCCATCACCACCCACTGTAAACAGTCTCTATAATCAACCATTTCACACCGAACCCACTCTGAATGACTTGGTTTACTAAAAAAATGGGTGGACTTCCCCTTCCCGAACCGCTGTGGCCTCTTTTCCTTCAGCTAATAAAAGCTGCTGTGTTGGTGGGGGTGCTTATTTTTCCTTGCAGAGTGCCGACTAATGTCCCCACTACATCAAAATGTCTGTCCTGAGGGGATCTGGACCCTACAAAGAGACAAAACGTACACCCGCAAATCCTCCTCTGACCATGAGCCCCTCCCGGAGACACGCTCAGGATCCATCTGATGACTAAACTCCTCGTTGACAGTGAAGCTTTTCTGATGAGTAAGTCTAAAATGATCAAAGCACTGCATGGGGAACAAAAACCATGACTAATTCATTTAGTCTTTCAGACGACACAACTAAAACCCCGCAGACAAACAGGCGTCAGTTAATGGAGAGTTTTGAAGACCATATAATAATACCTCTGAGTATCTGTGAGGGTGTCGGGCTCAGAGATTAGTCAGTGTATTCATAATCACTTCATAGAATACCTTTCTGTGAGGGAGCTTTTAGAGGCGGACGTCTGGTTCCCGTCAGCACCGCTGTATAAGAATGGAGCATTTCATACCAAACCACTCTATATGGCTTTGATTACATTGAAATTGGTTAAATATGTAGTAATATACAGCTCTGGAAATAAATAAGAGAGCACTCCAGTTTCTTCTTAAATCAGCATCTCCACATGTACAGCAGGTTCTTAG
>JAVGWN010003442.1:0-10302 GCA_034552555.1 Semaprochilodus insignis | reverse complement strand
CTCAAACGCGCAGCAAACACTAAAAACACATGCAACTTCCAAAACACATGCAGAAAGCCTCACAACACAACGGAAGTGTTTCCGAGGGACACTGAAAGTGGACGGACCCACTTTTCTTTCAGTCACTCAGTGTGCATTGTTTAAGGTGGAACGAAATATAAACTCAAGAACCTGGCCAATAACCCGACTGAATATTCATTAATAAACAGATAAAACTTACTTTTGCTGGAACTGGGGCTGTCTCGGCTCTACGTCCAGGTCCACGCAGCCCGCTCTTGAATGGGTCCGTCCACTTTCAGTGTCCCTCGGAAACACTTCCGTTGTGTTTTGAGGCTTTCTGCATGTGTTTTGGAAGTTGCATGTGTCTTTTGTTGATGCTTGTGTTTTCAGATCTTGCACCGCGTTTGGCTAATGTTGTGCAAGTCGTGCCATTTTGATGCTTGTGTTTTGAGACTTTGCAGCGCGTTTTTAACTCGATGCTTGTGTTTTGAGACTTTGCAGCGCGTTTTTAACTTGCAGTGCGTTGGGCTTTCTCGGCCACCGTAAATTCCTCCTCCTCCTCTACCTGATGGGAATGGGCTTCCATACAGGTGTGTTAGAGAGTTGAGTTGATTCTCAGGGCAGATTATTTGACTGTGTATTTTATGTCCCATTTCCATCTTTTTCTCTCCATCTCTAGAGGTGGAAAAGGACCTGGCCAAGCTGGCTGAACAGGGGAAGTTAAGCAGGAGTCCCAACAGCCCCCACAACCGTCCAGTGCTGTCAACTAATCTCCACACGTCCAGTACTCTGCCGGTGCCTGGCCTCAGCTCCAGGCCTCAGTCGCCCATCAAAACATCCGGACTTCCGCTCTTCAGCACCAAACCCACCTCCCTGGCCATGAGCCGCTCTCAGTCTCCTAGCAATCCCAGCAGCCGGGCTCAAACCCCAGGAAGCCGGGCCCAGACCCCCAGCGGCGCACGGACCCCCAGCAGACCGATGACGCCCAACAGCCTGATGATGCGGTCCCTGCCCACTGGCAGCCACGGCAACACGGAGCGTGTGTATGGGCGCTCCAGGAGCAGACCCGTAACCCCGACGGGACAAACATACACCCGACCTCTACTGACCCCTCCAGGCCTCAGCAGCACGGACAGCTTCAGCTTCAGTCTGCGCAGCACACTGTCAGAGGTAAAACACAAACGCTCTCCCAGCACACTCACTGTACACACATGTGACATAAGCAAGGAAATGAAATGAAAGCAAGCTCTCTGAAAAGAATGCAAGTTGTAATAAAATCAAAGGATGGACACATACAGTTTTAACTTTATCTGTGCAATTTTTGTATATGTTTATATATATATATATAATTTTTTTTTTGCTTTTTTGTTGCTGAAAAACAAATACCATGTACTTTATGGCCACTACAGTTTCTTTCCGCTTGCTCTGCAAATTCAGTACATTTGATCAGGTGTGAAAGCTGTGTTCAAGCCTGGGAGCAGTCCAGACAGCCGATCTCTGAATCTCCTGAAACTGGGGTTCTGGGGTTCACTTCCAGCTAACTCTGGTACCGCAAATGTGGTTGCTTGATTGGTTCATTTGGTAATGTAACTGCGTTACTTTCCTCTTTCAAGTTTCCTGATGCCGGGAAAGGATTGTTGTGGATAAAAAGTGCTGTTATTGGCCGCTTGAGTGTTTATATCCAAGGAAAATAATCAAGAGCAACAACCGGATGAAGCTAACTCCTACTACAAACCTGCACACAGAAAAGTAATGTACGGACATGCAGATCTTCAATTCTTCAATTTACCTGACTTTATGTGTTTGGACTGTGGGGTAAAACTGGAGTTCCCGCGGGAAACCCACACAGACACGGGGAGAACATGCAAACTACTGACAAACGACTAAAACAATGACCCAAATGGAGATTCGAGCATTTGCTTTGACAGCGACAATATGTTAGTGCCCCTGTTTTGTTTGGGTGGCCTGTATTGTGCCTCATCCCAAAAGCATTCTGGGCTGAAATGTACAGCACACAGTATTAGGCAGAAACTGAAATCCTCAGCTGCTACTTGCAAATGCGTGGATCCTGCAGTGATGAGTTAGCTTCCCAGCAGTCGGGAACAGCACAACCTTTAATCCCGTATCTTCCATTCTGATATCTCTACAGACTGTCTGCAGGAGCCACACTCCACATCACTTCAGCGGGAATGCGTGGGGCTAAATGGCTTTATGCTGTACAGGTGGTCATATGTGAATGTGTCCATGGTTGTGAAATCACAGCTTAGTTTCCATACATGTCATACAGTGCCGGAAACCATATAGACAAGTCAGCTTAACAACTTGACTAGGTTTGAGGCAAGCGTGTGGTGATTTAGGTATGGGGGTTGCACCAAGCTAATTACTGGAGTATAAGCCTTGTGGCTCCTGTCCAAAACCATATATGCAAACTTGCAGAGATTTGCAGACCAAACTATGGCTTTACTGGACATACAGATTTTTACAAACGTGTTACAGTGATGTGTTTGATACAAAACAATGTAGAGCTTCTCCAGAGCAGCAGCACATTTGCAAGAAGCAAGTGAGAAGGCAGCCAGTCTGGTGGAGAGCGTTGAAGACCTGGCTCTGGAAACCTCATAAACCTCAGGTCACTGATATGAAAATCACTCAGCTCCTTGTTATTCTGTTGGCTAGTTTGTAAAAGCGCTCGGCTAGCTGAAGTCTGGAGTCTGACACCAACGGAACGTGAGCTGCTGTATCCATCGGATTCTGGAAGAAGATCCAGGGCACTGGCCATAGCAGGATGTATACTGCATATGGAGAGTCAAAAGACAGGAGCAGATATGGGTACGATTGCAGACACAGAATAGAATATGAACAGCACATCCTAGGTATGTAATTCAACTCTGGACTTACAGAAACAGTATTAGTGACACAGAGTAACACACAAAGACACATTTTACACTCCTCTCTCACACGTCCATCTGGTCCTGAGAGCTAAAAGTGTTTTAAGGCTTGTGCCCCCATGTAGCTGATATTTATGCTGAAATTTTTAAAGGGGAAATTCACAGTTTTTAAACTTTGACATGTAATTAAACTGCTTGGATGCAAACAAAGTCATTCAGGGTGGTTTGCAGTGAAACCATCCTAGAGAAACATACTGAGTCAGATTTGCTTACAGTGGTGGTTATATAAACCAGATGTCTGAAGAGTTAAATCACAGAAAGTTATTACATGAAATGGCTGCGCTGGCTCCTGTCTGAGACATTGTTTTAGTTGTGGAAAGGTTTAGGCCTTAAACATGTTTTAAACCCATTCAGGGTGGAGAGGCACTTGCGCTGCTGGATTTGGATGGCAGATAAAATGTACTGTAGACATTGTGACCGCTGGTTCCTATCAGCACCACTGGGGAGAAATCAGAGTTTCTCCACAATAAACCATCTCACATCAAACCACTCTGAATGACTTTGTTTACACCTCAGTGACTGAATTACCTGCAATGGACTGGTGTCGTGTCTAGGGTGTTTCCTGCCTGAATGAGCCAGAAGGATAAGTGGCTTAAGCCTTGTTCAGAATGGATTAGCTTTCCATGGCAGGGTGGGGAAATGTAGTTATTATCTGCGTTCCTCTGTGAATTCAGGCCCCTCCGAATGCGCCATGAGGGTAATTTTTCCCGACTGCTAGTTCCCGTCTCAGTAAAGATTCCGGAGCCTTTTACCTTCTGTAAAACAAGCCACAAATTGACCTCAGGTTATACAAATGCCGTGCGAATGGTAGGTTAATATTTCATCATATTCTGTGAAAAAGGAGTTTTTCTCAGGTATAGAGGTGAGAGAGGAGGCGTTTCATTTAATTGTGCATGGCACAGATACCTCGGGTCATTAAAGTCTGTGGCAAACCTCAGGTGCTGTCCAACGTCCAGCACTCAAATCCAGAATACGAGCCAATGGCCTTATTTTAACTTATTAAAACTATAAGATCTATCTTATTAAGTTATAAGATGGTCATCATCCTTTACTTTGCCAATGGTCAAAGGTGGACAGGTGGATAGTTGTGGTTGGTGTACTGGTTTGGTTGGTGGGCACGTGTTTTTGGAGGTGATGGAAGTGTGTAAAATGAATTGGTCTCAAATATTATAGAGGTCCTATAGTACAACTACTTTACTCCACCTCCTCATGTAAAACTAATCCTGTCCGAACACGGCTTTATGTATGAATAAATGATTGAATTCATGCAGACTTTTTGAACATCTAGTGGAATGTAATGATTAACAAACTTTTGACGCGCGCTAAGCTAAAAGCAGAGCAAGGTTTATTAAACAGGTTAGCGGTTAAGCTCAGCAACAAGATCCAGGCAAACATAACAGAGGGGTAAGGCAGAGTCATAAACCAAGAAGACAGGCAGGAGTTGGAAACCAAACGATCCAAACAACCAGCAAATAAAACAAAAGGAAAATCTAAAAGAGAAAGCCAGAATAGCAAACGGAGTACAAACAGGTGTGTGTGATTAGTACTAATGAGATGAAGAGCAGGGAAAGTGGGACATGATTGGGTGATAGTTAACATATGACGTTGACGTCATCAGGTGGTGGGTTCTGGTAGATGGAGTTCGGGAGATTGGAGGTAGAGGGAAAACCGTGACATGGAATTCTCACAGAAACATGCTTTTAAGTCCCTGTTGCAGATATGTGGCAGATAGAGTGTAAAATGGGAATTCAACCAATACTTTCTAAATTTCAGCATAGTTATACGGTTAAGATGTAAAGGAAGTCATTCAGAGTGGTTTGACATGAAATGCTGTGTTCTCTTACAGAGTCAGAATTATTCACAATGGTGGAACCAGATGTCTTAAAGAGGTTAAATTCCTCTAAAAACTCCCTAAGAGAAGCTGAGGGTATGAATGTGTTGCCTGATGCATGAGACATTGTTTTAAAATTAAGCATTTCTTAAAACCCATTTTAAGAAAATCCCAGAGGTACATATAAGGCAAAATAGTCCCCAAAGAAAAGGCTGCTTTCTCACTTTTTCACTGAGCACAGAAGCTAATTATCTTATTTAACTAAAATATATCAGCTTTTCCAACTTTAGTTAAAGTAGAAAACTCCAAGAAATATTATCATATATTATATAGTCTTATTATCAGAAGAACTGAGTCCAGTGCAACCATACGACATATGGCAACCTGCTAGTAGAAGGACTTTGGCGTTTCTTGTTTGAATTATACATCACATTTTAATAGTATTGGACATGTGCATTATTATAAGACATAAAAGTTTTCAACATTCCTGTAAAAGGAATAAGAGAATCCAAGGAAAACTGTGTGCTCAAACTTCAGTAAGTCAAATGGGATATACCATGCAACTAGCTACACTTTCCAATATCTCCACTCATTTCCTGTACAACCCTTCCACATTCCACATTCCACAAGGCGAGGAATGTATTTACCATTTTTCCATGCACATGATCAACAAACTCCACTTTTAAGCTCATGTACCAGTTCCGTACTTAACAGGTGAGCAGAATTTGCCCACCTGCAACTACCTCAAAAGGCTCAGTATATCAGGTCCAGTATATCAGGCCCATATTGTTGCTGGTGTTCCATTTTTTTAGCCCCTTAAGTGTTTGACACGTCTATAAACTAGAAATAACTCAGCCAGTTTGCATTGCAGTGCATGCAGTTGCTGAATAATAAGCCCCAGTATGTAATAGGGCTAGGATTTTAGGGGGTTATTGGTTGAAAATGCCAGCTGCTCTTATTGTATGAAAGTTTTTTGTTCCATATTCACTTGTAATAACATCTTGTTACATCAGCATGTGTATGATGCTGTGATTTCGAGGGTACAAGCTTTAAAACAGAGAGAATATCCTCCCCTTCTCCTTTCCATAGGGTCCTTCACAGCAGCACTGAGAAATCCGAAGCCCTTTATTGGCCACTTTATCCATCGCTAGCAGCATTTTCACTGTTTTGCTACAATATTTTAGACTCCTCAATGGGTCCCACAGTTAATGCCTTAGCACGATTATGAGAAACATCAGGTCATGGAAGACTTTTTGATTTAAGCCACCTGGTCTCACTTCTGCCAAAGCAGGAACGGTTTTGAATGAGAACGGGACGGAATAGTACACCTTTGGAAGTCGGATGTGTGGAGACCCCAGGGAACGCTGGGCGATTTGTCCTTCTTTTCTGCTTTCCTGTAGGTAATTTAGGCCCAAAATGCAGCGGAAGATGCATGACTGCTTCCTCTGCCCGGCAGGCCTCGGACCTCCAGCACCTTACCCCACTGAAAAATGAGAACGCATAAAAGTTCCTTAAATGCGAACGCCGAGCAATTTATTTATTACAGTTTGGCCCAGAGGATTCGACTCGGAGGTGCACTTAAGTCAAAGGAAAATAAAAACATCTGTAGAAGTAATGGGCCTGACATGCTCGCTCGCCAGCGCTCTACGTCTTTGGTTTTGGAGCTTTGGAGCGCGCCGGAGATGAAGGTGGTGTTGTAATGTGCCTATCTGAACGATCGCCTCTTTCCACGGGCCAGCACACCTTCCCTCGCTGTATCATTGCTCTAATTCAGCTCTGGAGAAATACAGCTCTATTTTTAGGGCCCGAGCAGCTTCATGTTCTCTTTAATGTGTGATTTGTCTTTGACAGAATCGATTTCTTCAGTTGTCTGCTGCCGCTGGGCTATAGCAGAAATATATTTCTTAATTCTCTTTTTCCACCAGCGCTACGCTAGTGTCACAGAAACACCGCAGCACGTATTATGAAGATACATATTCATCAGTGCAGTTTCCTTTATTTAGTTTCACTCATGGGAGCTGACTGTGAGTACATTTGCCAGCTTATTAAGTTCACCTGCGTCATAGCCAAAGTCAAGACAAGCCGTTTTATCAGAAACACCTACTGGTAGCACTTGAGTATGGATCGTTGTACCAAAACCAAGTCCAAATTCAGAATGTGCAGATATATATATATATATATATATATATATATACTCATTTTCAATAGAATAGTTGAACAAATAGTTGCACCCGGAAGGAATCAACCCAGTTGATCAACCCTAGGTTTGACATTGTGCGACATGCCAACGATTCAAGTTTCACGCTCAGCCATGCATGTGACGTGAGCAAGGACGGGCCTCATCGCTGTACCTGACTGACCCAACAGCCATGATTGCGGACATTCAGCGAGCAGTGATGCCCTACAAGAGTCATCCTGTTAGTGCCAGCACTGTTGGCAGACGCCTGCATGATGCAGGACTACATGCATGCAGACCATTACAACGACTGCCCTTAACACCACATCAACATCAGCAAAGACTGCAATGGTGTCGTGCCAGACTGTCATGGAGTGACTCAGAATGGCAGTAGGTCATCTTCAGTGGCAAGTTAAGCTTTTGTCTTGATGGAGACAACCGATAGATCCATGTGTGGAGGCACCGTTTGTTGTCACGTGTCACTCCACCACAACCTCAAAATCTGCAGGAACTGTGTGAGAATGTTCAAGGTACATGGGATGGATTATCGCAGAACACCCCATTAGGAACCTCTACAACTCCATGCCGAGACGTCTAGCATGTTGGGTTGGTAAACATTGCAGCTCGATGCCATACTGAGAGTTTTGCCCATATCAGTCTAAATTTTAAGAATTTGTTGTTTCTGGTAACCTTTATCTTCCTTGTGGGTGCAACTATTATTTTGACAATAAGTGTATTTAGTTCATGACTATCTCTATTAATGGCTCTCTGTTAGTGGGTCACGCTCGGGGTGGGGGGGGGTGGGGCATTATAATGTCCTTGTAATGGTGTCATTTAGCCTTTTCAAGCCAACAGCTGGGAATGAACTGGCTGCTCATTACTGTTTTATTAGCAGTAATTAGGTTTAATTAAGCACTTTCCAAAGCACTTTTATTCATGTTTTATACATCATAATCTCGCGCACATGTTTGGTGTCCATTAAAATGCCTGTATTAAGCCATATCAGTCCAATATCTGGAAACAAATATGTCAAAAGCAAGTAACTGTTGATCATTCCGTGGGGCATTCATCATTCCCCACTGAACAGGCGGAATGCATAGTAGCTGCACTCAGCAAGCAACACGCACACTTTGTTCCTTCTGCCTGCCATTACAGAAACATGCATAGAAAGTAGTGGGCTTATTGGGGCTTGATGACTGCTGGACGCCGGGCCTGGTAGCAACAGATGAGCTACAGTCTGTAACTGTACAAAGAGCGTCTATGTGGTCAGTGTTTCTGATAAAATGGCCATTTAAACGGTGGTCCGAGGTAGGTGGACTTAGTGAGGAGGTCAGTGTAAGTACAGTGTGTGTAACCTCTGCTCCTGTGCTGTGTGTGTAGGATGAGTTCTACCAGCAGTTACAGGCGGTCCGGCGGCCGTGGCTCATCCCCAGTGATACGGACAGTGACTGCCTGGAGCCTCCAGAGCAGGATAAGTGTGAGTGTATTACACGTTCATGTCCTGCTATTAACTCTGTTCATCACACGTAGGAAATGTCTGCTTCAACTCAGAAAGTCTTTTACTGACCTTCAGATGGCAGGTCAGCCGAACCTGCGCTAGATCATTACCCTGCTCAACACTGTCGGCCTTCTGTTTCTCTCACTCTCTTTACCTCTCTCAATCCCTACTCCTGTCCTGCCCTCCTGCCCTCTCTCACTTTTATACCCTCCCTCGCTTACTTCTTTTCTCTTTCTCTCTCTCTCACTCTCTTTCATTCCCTCTGTTTTTCTCCTTGTCTGGGTTCTTTTTTCTTTTTTTCTTTCTCTCTCTCTCATTTTCTTTCATTTCTTTTCTCTTTTTCTCTCATTTGTATTTCTGTTGCTTATTTTCCTTTATTTTTTCTTTCTTCCTCTCTCTAATTTCTTTTTTTCTTTTACTCTCTCTGCCTTCCTCTCTCTCTCTCTCTCTCTCTCTCTCGCGCTCTGTTTTTTCATTTCTTTTTTTGTTGCTTTTTCTTTCATCTTTCTTTCTTGCTTACATTCTCTCTATTTTCTCTCACTTTCTCTTGCATTCTTTCTTTCTTTCTTTTTCTCTCAATTTTCCATTGTCCCCTCATTCTAACTGTTCCCCTCATTTACACTTGCTTGTTCTCTTTCTTTCTTTTTTATATTTTCTCTTATTCTCTCTCAATCTTTCTCTCCTTCTCTCTATCCATTCCTCATTTTTTCTCTCCTTTCTCTTGCTTCTCTAACACAGTTTGTTTTTCTCTTTTCTGTTGCTCTCTATCACACTCTCTCTCTTCTTCCATCATTTTCTCTTTCTCTCTCACATACCTTTTCTTTCTCTTTCTCTCTCTCTCTCTCTGTCTGTAACAGTGTCTCTTCAGGAAAGAATGCTAGAAGGATCTGATTACTGTTTAATCCTGCAGGTTCTCTCTCAGGCTCTGACTCCTGATGGCGTTTATGATTTGGCGAGGTGCGGCGTTCAGAGGAGACTCATTAATAACTGCATTTGATCACTCTCCTCTCTAAAATAATACAGATCGAGTGGAGCTGATATAAACTGCCTCCGAGCACCGCAGCGTGCCAGGACTTTTTATAGCTTCTCCGTGTCTGCGTGAACACAGGCCGCACCTTGTGTGGTTTGGAGGCTGAGGCGCAGCAGACACTTTCATCGTGTTGATATTGTCTGGCGGATTAGGTCTTAGGTTTCACTTCCAGTGGATACTCTGAAAGATTTAAGCGCACTCAGAGTCACTTGCTGTCCAAATTGCCGTTCGTCATCACTGATAAATACCCTGGCTTCGCCTTTTCTCCGCATGAACGTGACATGGCCGGAGCAGAGCATCCTCCAGGAGCCGTTAGTCTTTTAATGATGCTAATATTGTTTTAAATCAAAAGCTCTGGCCCAGGACGAGTGCCTTTGGGTTTGTGCCTTACGTAAGAGTAAATACATTATTCATGCTTCGTTTGCCTGCGTGTGTGGACAGTTGGCTGTTTCTCAGTCTCCATTCTTGCCATGTTCTGCGGATTGCACAATGTTTACGGCAAGGCTAGAATAAATGATCCTAGCTCTCCTTGTCGAAGCCAAGTCTGGGATTTCAGAGATTTACAAGAATTCGCTTCATTTGTTATTAAATATCATAACAGCATCTTGTTTATCCCAACAGACCCAACAAAATAATATTCAGCTATTTCGCCCAGTAAACACAATGTCCGCATCGGCTTCTTGATCAGAAATTGCGACACGCTGGAAGAGAGCGTAGGCCAACTTTTAATAGAAGTCATGGGGCAAAAAAATCCAATTCAAACAAAACACGCACATAGCGCAAGCCTTGCAATCAAATGAAATGTAACCAGACGTGACATTT
>JAVGWN010003441.1:0-10303 GCA_034552555.1 Semaprochilodus insignis | reverse complement strand
CTTTATTGACAGCAGGAGGTATTATGGTTTGTGACATAAAGTCGTGAAAAGGGTGGAAATAAAGGAATGATTTGGTAATCATTTATGAAATATACAAATGTTAATACCTTAGAAATAAGGGCGCAATTATATCTTTTGTAGTGATGCTAGGATAAAAGATGGAAAATTCTAGCATAACAAGGTGCCAAAGGTCTAGGGAAGTGTTTACAATGCATAAGGCCAGGAGCAGTGTTCAATTTGGGTGCTTCAAAAGCACTAGTAGTATATAGCATACACCTGTTGTGAAATAATGATTTATGACCCCTGATTTATGGCCCCTGATTTATGACCCCTCTGTGGCAGGGCTGTTTGATTGACAGGTTGGTTTGATTGACAGGTCAGTTTGATTGACATATCGATTTGATTGACAGGTTAGCTGGCTTGTCAGCATGTCGATATACCACAACCCTACCCCCATAAGATTTATGATGGGGATTGTTGAGTGTGTCAGGGACCCCGCATTGGTGGGGGGCCACGTCCCCAACCCCTGTTGTGTAAACAATTAAAAGGTGTGATTGTGTGTCTTCTGCTGTGTATTGAAGACGTCTGTCGGTTTGTACCAAGTTGTTTGATGTTAGAATAAACGTCTGTAAACACTGGATGTGTGTGTGTGTGTGTGTGTGTGTGTGTGTGTGTGTCCGAGTGGGGTGTGTTCTGATGATGTAATTATTACACCTATGAGCGCAAACCAATCAAGCACAAAGGATTTCAATAGACTATACCGTGGGGAGTGTCTTGAGAAAATGGGGGTATATAGACGGCATTTGTAGCACATGCCTTTCACCCACTGAAAAATGCTCAATCGGGAGCAACATGGCCGTTGTTTTGGTAAGTGTGTTTTACAGACTTAAAGTGTGTCTCTTACAGAATTAAACATTTTCTGTTGTAGACGGTTTGAATAGTGTTTCAACTATCTTGTTTAACAGGTTTTTCCTCGGTCTAGGTCCCTTTGAGCTTGAAACTATCCTTGCTATTAGAAGCATTGAAGGATTGTCACAACTTGGTAAATTCTTACATATTTTATTATTTATTATTGTTATTTATTTAATTATTATGTAGTTGTTGATGTTCATCAAAGTAATCTCACAACCCCTGTTGTTACAGAAACCGCAAATACACCGGATTACGAAAATCCACTTGGTGAGTCAACGATCACTTTGCAGTTTTGTCTTTGTGTTGGGTTGTAGCGTGTGACACTAATTCATATGTTTTCTGCAGTAGGATTGACCCGTCTAGTTGAAACAACGGGGCTCTTAACACCACCAGGGTTTGGTGTTGTACCCGGTACATCTGCGGCCTGTGAACCACATAAGGTGTTAGTGCATAACGACGCATCCGCACTGCCAGCATTTAACCCTTGTTTAGCAAGTAGCCCCGGGTTTACACACTATCGTGAAAACAACGCCTTTGGAGAAGTAGAGCCGGTTTTACACGGAAAACGACCAAGGAGTGTTCACGATAAACCGATTTCACACGAAGGACTCCACAGATTTGAGAATTACCGCGAATCAGCAGGTATGTGTATATTTGCTATATTGTACTGACGTAGTGACGGTGGTGTGTGTGTGTGTGTGTGTGTGTAATGTTTTTTTCTAGATTCTTTACAGATTTGCACACCAATGACCAAGCTGTCAATGCTGTACAGGGAGGCGCTGACCTGGACACCGCTGGATGGTCCAACGAGTTGTTGCATACATGGAATGAAAACAGTTTTTCAGAAAAGGTGTCTGAAACAGCGGATACCGGAGTTGCTAATGTTGGACTGAATACATTACTGGAGGATCTGAGAGACATTGATGGGGAGAACTTAAGAGCGAATCAGGAACACGAAGATCAAGTAAGCCGCTCTTACCTTTCCGGTGAAATTGAGGATCTTAGAGTTTTGGTGAGACAAGAGATTGTTAAAAATGCCATTGATCAACGTAGACAAGCGGCTGTTGAACGCAGGTCTAAAAATACTATTAAGAAATTAACCGAACAGGTCCATATACTAACAGAACAAGTTCAGAAATTAACGCTGCAGAATCAGGAAACAGCACAACAGCATCAGAAATACGTACATGAAAGCAGTACACGATATGATCAAATATTTAACTGGATGCGGGTGTTAGATGCTAAGTGTAAAGATCAGGAACAACAGTTGATTTCTTTCACAAGTGTAATACATAGCCTCAACAGAGTTTTAGAATTAAAACTTTCCCCTGAATTGGATGTTGCGGGGCCTTCAACAAAGTAGGTGTTGTAAGGTTTTGATATATTTTACTTATTAATATAATTACATTAAACATTAAATAAATCATCTCATCAGTACAAACCAAATAGTCTTTTATATATTTAGTAGAAATCAAACAAACAAAATGGAGTCTAAAAGGTGTCGGGAGTCAGACAACAATCCGCGTGTTAGCAACACAAATGATGATGATGCGTGGCATCGGATGTCTTTAAACGATCGATTGCAGCATTTACAAAGGGTGTATTTTTCTACTATCACAACAAGTAATGGTCTGCAAGACACATTCGCGCCACACACAATTGTTGATAGACAAAATGTAACCGCTGTTTTACAAAACACATTGGATAGATATTTGTCACATAGAAATGCCACAACACAGAGCCCACCAACAAAACGTCGCAGACACGACGGGGCGACGGTAGATTTAACACACGCGCAATATAACGCACCACACATAAACGCTGAACAGACAGGCGCTGGTGTACAGTCACATAGAACTCTATCACTTGACCCAACAACTCCTAACTTTGGTTTGTCTGATGGCGACATAGCAGAATTGGTGAGAAGTGGTGGTGTTGTAGATGGTTATACTGTAGTGCCGAGAAGTAGTTTTAACAGCGTTGTTCTACACAGGCCGTTGAATTTTCGCGATGCCCCGACCGCTGACATGGCCTCATACACAGCCTATGTACATAATGTACTATCAGACATTGTTTCATTCTCCAGGGTGTTGGCTGGGGATGGTGGTGTTACTGATGTTACCCTAAGAGGCGATAGTTTAACAGCTGATGTAAATGTTGTCTTGTCTTCAAGAGATGGTTATAGCGTTGACAGATTTTCTGATTCTATTGAAAGGGTTATGCAGAGCAACAAGGGTGTTAAAAGAGACAATAATTTGGTATTGACAGTCACCATAGCTATGGGTAAAAATGGGGGTGCACGGCGTAAGCTGCGTGACTTAGCACACGATCAGGTCATCGATAAGAACAGACTAAATCTTTTTTGCCCGACAAACATCTCAAACAACCTGTGTTTTGCCATCTGCGTCGCCCATTTTCTGAACCCGCATGTACCTCACAATGCGTTAGAAGTTATAGCCGAGCAGATACAGACATGTGTTGGTTACACACGTGACCACAGAGTCGGGTTTAATGATGTTGGTCGTTTCGAAAACAAGTTTGGTATTAAAATAGTTGTGTTCCACAGGAATGGTTCAGGACGTTTAGAAAAGTATCAAACAAATGACAAACCACATGCCAAGACAGTGTTTCTGTACCTCCATGACGGTCATTATTACTTGGTAAAAAATTTGAAAGCGTTCATGGGTGTGCCGTATGTTTGCGAGTTTTGTTATAAGGGGTATACAGTAGCAAGAGATCATAGCTGTAAATATTGCTGCAACGTGTGTCAAGATGTTTTGTGTCACGAGAAACCCCGGCGTGTCAAATATTGCGACGACTGCTAGCGCTACTGCAAGTCCGACTACTGTTATGAACAACATTAAAAACAGAAACAACAGCCGACTACAGGAGTGATGGCTTCCTCATGCGATCTGACCAAGTTTTGTAAAAAATGCAGACGTCGTTATCATGTTAGTTTAACAAAACCAAAACCCCACAGATGCCAGTCCGGGCGCTGTGTTTTCATTGCGGTGACGAATTAGTGTCAGATACCGTCCATGAATGTTACATACAACCGGTCAAATTAAAAGAACCCAGCAAATCGTATATATTTTTCGACTTTGAGACACGAATTGAAAACGGCAAGCATGAAGCAAATTTTGTCTGTGCAATTACGTATGATGGTAGAGAGTTCACGGCGGAAGGGTCGGACTGTGTAGCACGACTTGTCAAAGAGTTTAGACACCCCAAATATCAGGGTTACACTTGGTTAGCACACAATGCGGCCGGTTTTGACAATTTCTTGCTACTGGAATATTTTTCTAAAGTGGGGATTGCCGTCAGAATCACAATGATGGGGTGTAGACTGATCTCCATGTACGACGAAACATACAAACAGCGCTACATTGACTCGTATTCATTTATCCCGATGCGTTTAGCCAAAACGGCGTCAGCATTAAATTTAACATGTTCAGAGGAAGGGCACTTTCCACACAAATTTAATGTGAAACAAAATGAAAACTATGTAGGCCCATACCCCGCCAAGAGTTTTTACGGTTACGACACAATGAACGACAAAGACAGAAAGCAGTTTGACGAGTGGTACAACACTGTCTCTGGTGGTGTGTTTGACTTCAAAAAAGAGTTGTATGTTTATGGTAGGAACGATGTTGTTTTACTACGAGAGGCGTGCATTAGGTATCGTGACGAGTTCATCCAGTGTACAAAACTGGACACGTTTAATTATACAACTTTAGCAACGTGTTGTATGGTTTCTTCCAAAAGACACACTAGCGCTGACACACAACAACGTGTACGTTAACCAACACAAGACTTTTTCAAATGTTTCTATTGAATGGCTTGAGTTTGTTAAAAGTACAAGAGATGTAGACGTTCACCACGCCCTAACACACGGCGAGATGAAGTTTGGTGTGTATTATGTGGATGGTTACTACGAAAAGGACGGTATACGAAAAGCCTTGGAGTTTAATGGATGCATGCACCATAGTCATGAATGTCGTTACAAACACAACCATGTCCTTCCAATGTCAAAGGTGTCGTATGGTGAATTGCGAAAGCAGTTTGATACCAAGGTGGAGGTGCTTGTTCGCGCATATGGTCTGGAGGTTGAGGTTATGTGGGAATGTCAGTGGGCTAATGCTAAGAGGGTTGATCTGGATGTTGCGGCATTTATGTCTACTTACACACAGCCTGAAAGGTTGAAACCGAGAGATGCGCTTTTTGGGGGTAGAACCAACGCATACAAACTGTACCACAAGGCTAGTGAGGGTGAGAAAATCAGATACTTGGACTTTACCAGTTTGTATCCATTCTGTCAGGCTAGGAAGAAATACCCGGTAGGTCATCCAAAAGTCATTTTCAAAAATTTCGGACCGCTTGAGGAATACTACGGACTTGTCAAGGCAACCGTGTATCCGCCTAGAAAACTCCTACACCCTGTTTTACCTTATCGTTGTAATGGTAAATTAATGTTCCCACTCTGTCGTACTTGCGCTGTGTTAGAGAATCAAGCCCCACAGTGTGTTCATAATAACGAAGACAGGTCAATCACAGGTACTTGGGTCAGTATTGAATTACTGAAGGCTGTTGAGAAGGGATATGTGGTGGCTAAAATCCATGAGGTGTGGCACTTTCCAGACAGTTCAGAGACGCTGTTCTGTGAGTACGTAAAGACATTTTTACAGTATAAACAGGAGGCAAGTGGTTACCCAGCACAAGTTGTCACAGAGGAGGAGAAGGCTGAATACATCAGGGATTATTTTGAAAAGGAAAAGATTCAGCTGAATCCTGACAAGATATGTCTTAACCCAGCACGCAGGTCTATTAACAAATTGTTGTTAAACAGCTTGTGGGGTCGTTTTTCAATGAGGGAAAACTTGCCCGTGTCTGAGTTGTTGATAGACCCTGAACAGTTTTCACAACACATCTTTGCCGACGGATATGACGTTAAACACTTTTCATTTGTCTCTGATACCACAGCGTTGATCCAGTGGTGTTATTCCGACGGGGACCATTGTCCGACACGTGACATTAATGTCTTTCTCGGGGCCTTTACAACGGCACATGCGTAATTAGAATTGTATAATCTGATGGATAAACTGGGCGATAGACTGCTGTACAGCGACACTGACAGTGTTATTTTTGTTTCTCATGAAGGTGACTGGGAACCACCTCTGGGACCCTACTTAGGCGATTTGACAGATGAGATTGGCGGTGGCGATTACATTACAGAATTCTGCTCGGGAGGTCCTAAGACATACGGTTATCGCACAGCTACTGGTAAAACATGTATGAAGGCTAAGGGTATTACGCTAAATTCGGAAAATTCAAAAGTTGTTAGACTCGACACACTGATCGATCTTGCTGACCATTACTTGGTGAACCAAAACAGTAGTCGACACATTCTGGCACGTGCAGACGGCATCGTACGAAATAAAAAGAACCTCACACTGAAAAACAAGTCAGTGGTGAAGCGCTTTAAAGTCATATACAACAAACGGGTCCTGTTTCAACACTTCCTTATGGATACTAAAAATATCCAAGACTATCGGCGGGGTGCGAGAGATTGGTAGTTTTGATTTCAGATTACAGCATCCTTTTTCTTGTGTAATAAGTGGTCCATCAAATTCTGGGAAAACATTTTTTGTAAAACATTTAATTGAACGCACTGATGAGTTGGTTTCAAAGAAAATAGAAAACATAGTATACATTTATGACTGTTGGCAACCACTTTATGATGATATGTTAAAAATAAGAAACATTAATTTTGTTCAGGGGATCCCAACAACGCTAAATGATGATACACTTCTACCATCTAACAGAACTAATTTGTTGATTATTGATGATGTAATGAAAGATGCTAGCAATAATGCCGAGGTTGAGAAAGCGTTTACACAGTATGTACATCACAGAAATTTAAGTGTCATTTACCTAATACAGAATTTGTTTATTCAAGGAAAGCCTAGCAGGACTATCAGTTTGAACACAAATGATCTGATATTATTTAAAAATCCTAGAGACAATAATCAGGTCGGAGTGTTAGGTAGACAAATGTACCCTGGTAACACAAAGTTTTTCATGGAGTGTTTTCAAAATGCTGTAAAAGAACCATTTGGTTATCTCATGATCGATTATAAAGCAAAGACTCCTGAAGACTTTCGTCTCAGAACTGATCTGCTTTCAAACCGACCTGTTGTTTACATTAAAAACACAGATAAGTCGATATGTCTGACAGACTATATAGGAACCTGTCACTTCTTAAACTTCTATTTAAAGCCAAACCTGCACAGAGACGCGTTATTTTACAAACGGCGTCTAATGAACTCATCTTAACCCTGTGCGAGATAGCTTTTAACGTGCTTAACGGTACCATACCACTCACAACAAGACAGTACTGTTGGATATCACTGTTTTGTATGTGTGTATGTATACAAGTGTGTATACGTTTACCATGTGGGGAACAGCTGCATTATACATTGTCGACAGGACTCTCCCTGGGAGAATGTAGCCCTCAGGGTCCTACAGGTCATAGTTCAAGAACCATTAGAAGGAGAGCTGGTTTTACCAGATGGGGACACATCCTCTGTGTGCCTTAAGGGGGTGGTGAAATAGGGTATAAAGCCTGTGTGTCTTTAGACTGTCTTTGGACTGGATTGGACTGGACTGAGTTGGACTGGATAGGACTGTCTTTGGACAGTAGCTGTGAGTGAACTGCGATCGCCACGAAATAAACTACTCCAACATGCCCAGCCTCCAGTGTCCTGACTCTGCCTTTCTGTGCAAGCAAGAAAAGAAACAACAGTACCGGTCACTAAAGAAGAAGAAGTCTGAAATAACATTTTTTGCAGATAAAAAGGTCGCCGTTTCGCGAAAAAAGAAAGTTATTAATCAGAAAGGAGGTGGTATTCTTCTACCATTGTTGAGTGTTGCCCTGCCTTTCATAACGAGTTTAATAACCAAATAAATTGAAAGTATGGAGCATGCCGAAAAAATGTTTTTGGTACCACAACACCAGCTGGATAAGTTGAAGAATGATCATTCACGGGGGTCTATCAGACATGTGGTGGAAAACGACTTGGATGGATCTATACGAAATATTTTAGGCAGGAACGATCTTGATGCCCATGAGAAGGCCAAGCTTTACACCTCTGTTATGCAGAGATATTTAACCATCGTCAAACAGGGTGAAATGGAAACCAACACTTTAACACTATCATTGCCACCCGCAAATAACGTTAATATGGCTACAAATACAGGGACTGATGATGGAAATGGTGTAATCACTGATGTTCTTAGAAATGTACCCTCACGAAGCAAGAAGAATGTTGAGTATGTTTTAGATAAAATGTCTAAATCAAAAGATGTGTCTTCTTGGAATGAATCAGGAGAATTTGTCTTAAATGGTCGTACAGTTCTGGGTTCACATATTCTGGACTTGGTAAAAAGTATCACGGCACCACATTGGGTTAGTGACGTTCGTAGACCCCTGGGGTGGGCAGAGTTCCTAGAAGCTTTTGCTATTCTAAATATACCGCTGTCTACCACACCAAACAAACATGTTAGAGAGAAAATAAGTTTGTTAAAAAATAAAAAGTCTGTTGGCTACGATGCACAACCAAGGGACAATGCGCAAACACCGGTTAAGAGTGTTGAAACCCCTGTGTTCGCCAAGCCCATTATAGACAGAAGTAAATGGTTAGACTTCTAACATTGTTGTTTGTGTTTTCTTATTATTTGTTTTTTTATCATTACTATGTAAATATTTGTTTGATGTTTATTTGAAAACTTTGATGTTTTACCTTTGTGTTATATATATTTGTAAATAAATGACTGTGTTGAAGTTGATCGTTTTGTTATTTTTTATTTATCAATTATCACATTGTACAGAAACACAAATTATACATTATACATCTGCCCTGTTTGAACGTGTTGTACGCATTTAAACAATCTGTTCTTACAAATACACGGATACAATTTTTTCACAAAAGTTGAAACCATATTGTCGTTTTTTGTTAAGTCAAAACTATATCTAGACATCACATCTTCGTAACTGGCACCATTTACCATATGGTGTAGAAAAAACACACAGTGTTGACCACATGTGGTTGATGTAAAATCTTGTACTTGTCTGGTCGAGTACCATTGTGTTGTACACAATGTTTTAATGAAATCACTAATCATTTTTGGAAACCTGTCATAGTCTGGACTGTTTCCAAAACTGTCAAAAAAACACGATCTTCATTTATGTAGATGGCGAGCCAGTGTTCTCCGGGGAGGTCTGAGGTGTGTGTATTAATAATGACCATTGTTGGTAATTTCCAACACAGCTGGTGATACCGATACCTTTTTGACAAATAAAGATGCCGAGAGAATGTTTACTTTATAAGCCAATGCATCATTTCGCATTAGACAGAAATCATCCTTATTACGCGTCATGCGAATTTTTATATCGACGCCGTTGAGCATTAATTTCTCCTGAAAAAATATGTCACTATGAATCGGTGTCAACAGTTCTACCACATTACTAGCGTTTGTAAACGAGGCCCTCTTGGTCAAACCGCTTTTGTTTCTAGCAGGGTTTGTTTCATCCATATGCCCCGCTGTGTCCAGATAAAAGAGTCCTGCAGAGAAAACAGTTTCCAGGGCATCCCAACCATAGTTGGCGAGACATTCTATGATGCTGCGGTATGGGTACGTACTTGAACTCTGTGAGATCAACCTGTCACCGAGGGATACATCCACTTGTGAAAATATTGTAGCTCCGGGGTAGTTTATCAGCCCCACAGCCGCTCCATCATCTATGTCGCTGCCGTCTGGTTTCGTGATTTTAAGACGGAGGTACAAGAGTGTGTTATTCAGATCTGTATAATCTTCACCATGTCCGACTATGAAAAACTCCAAAGGACCGGTGTCGGATATTGCCGAAAGTGGTGGGATTTCAACATACGTGTTCTTCTCGATAGCTGTTTGTGTTAGAGGCACTGTAAACAAGTCCAATTCTGATTTAATACATTCTTCAGACATACGATGAAGCAGAGCCATGATCAGAAAATGGTGTTTATAGCTTTTCTACTGGACGGTCGTGTGGTTTGTTTCTCCTTTCTCCTCCCTTTTGAAACTATGTGTTTTTTAGTCTCTCGCTTGGTTTTCTTTGCTGGTCGACCACGCCTCTTACCAGGTGTGGCTCGTTGTATCTAACAGTGACAACATCATTGTTGTTCCCTGATATATGTACACACCGCAACAGTGGCACGAAGCTATCACCTACTGTTTGGTAATCTATGATGTCGGTGTAAACATAAAATGTGTAGAATCCCCCATAGATGTCAGCAACGTGCGGCGCATACTGTTTCTGAAAGGCGTCCTGGTCGCTCGTTTTAACCGCAACAGA
>JAVGWN010003440.1:0-10305 GCA_034552555.1 Semaprochilodus insignis | reverse complement strand
AATGATCCACCACCCACATCATACCTGCTCTGTGGTGGTCCTGTGGGGGTCCTGACCACTGAAGAACAGGGTAATACTGTATACAGAGTAACAGATGGACTACAGTCTAGAACTGTACAACTACAGAGCCTACAGTCTGTGCAAAAGCTGCGTGTCCTCCTTTAGTAGCACATGTTTATTGTCGCATGTCCAGAGCTGCATACTGCCGACCCATGCTCTTCCCTGCCCCTACGTCTAACTTAAAACCATCAGGTAGCTTACATAAATATCTACAGCACATATTAGGAGGTCTGGAGCTTAAATAAGCATAACATGCTCACCTTGTTTATATGAGACAGATACAGGTACATGCCCGACTCAGCAATTTCTAATCAGTACTCGAGTAAAGTCTGAGTTGTGCACACTTAGTAGCTGCTTAAGCATCTTAAAAACTCAAACAGACCCCAGTGAGACACTTACTGTTTGCTGACTGGTGACAGACGTTCAGCTGTAAGCTGACTGGTGGACAGAAACAGCTCAGGCAGGACTGGTCTATTAGGCGGTGACAAAAGCAGGTCTGTCTCCATCTCGACATAGGACTTGTAAGGAACTGACAATGAAATACACAAATTCATACAAAATTATTAGCCATGCATGATGATACTGAAATCAGATGGGTACCAGCAGACGGCTGAAAAAGTGGCATCAGGCTGAACCGTAGACTTGAGTTATATTTCAAACCGATGTTTGATGATAAGGAGAGTGTTTAGGTGATACTCGGTTACTGCACTAAAATATCTGTGATCCAAATCCAGATGGATTTAGCTCTACTGTTTACACTTCTCTGAAGTATCAGCATCGGCAGATATGTACATAAACATATGATCATATACTGTGCTGAGAGATATAGACCAATAATATAATCTCTGTAATTTTAGGCTGAAGCGTTTGGGAAACAGAAACTGAAACTGAGGAGAAGCGACGCTCTGATAAACAGCAATAATAATACTGCTTTTTTTTATACTTACAATGATGTTTATTATTCATACCACTAATAAAAGAGTGAAGTTTTAAAATATAAGATACCTGGAGACTTTGTTCTGTTAGTGACATCAGAGTCAGACACAGGCATATCCAACCTCTCACATTCCAGTGGATTCAGAACACCTGCAGGAGTGACTGAGAAAGAAAAGTATACAATCAAAATATTTAAATCCAGTGAACTCTAATCTCTACCTTTTTAACTGTTGCTGTAATTACTTGTTGTTTTAATTATTATCATCATCTTATTACTTCTTTGCTGTTATTTAGGCTTGTTTTTATTCATTCTTAATTTTTTTCTTTCTTTGACATCAACAAATCCTGAGGTGCGTGTCAATGACACTATGTAGAGCTATATAATTAGGTTTATTACTTCTATTATTTTGTTCTGTATGTTACACCCCTAGTCATAATGGCCTTTCTCTGTGTCGTCGGCCATTTTGTGTCTTCCTTCTGTCACATCATATGCAGGTCTATGATTGACCGCTAGGGAGACAGGAGTCAGGGTTCTCACTCCTCTGACCTTTTCTGGAAAAACACCTGTCCAGACAAGCCTGACACTCTTTATTGTGCTTCGGTTTAATTGTTCAGTTGTTGTATTCTGTGAAAAGGTTTATTAGATTCTGTGATAACTGTTCAGGAAGTAGGCGATGTTTGATTATCCTTTCTCTCCTGTTTTTTGAATCTTTTTGTATTTAATTTTTTTGTTTTCAGATTCAGATTTTAGTTTTTAAGACATTTTAAGATGTCTTATTATAGTGTAGTTTGCCCTTGAAGACTTCACCCCAACTTTCCAGTATTTGAAGAAAATAAAACAACTGTTTTCTGACTGTGATGACGTTCGGTCTGGCAAAAGTCTGGCGAGAGAGCCCACTGTCTGTTACAGCCTGACCCTAGACCTTGTCATAACCTGTACTGTCATGCTTCCAGACTCTCCTCCTGTGTCTGTCAACTCCATGGACTACACTTCCCACCATGCACCATGTCATGATGTCATTAACAGCCTTTCTGATCCTCTTCCCCAGGATACTGATTGTGTTCACCTGTTGTTTATTACACATGTCTGTATATATACTCCTTTGTTTGTCTCCAACCTTTGCAAGGTGTCAACTTACATGCTGAGTGCTTATTCCTGTTTCTTATTTCCTTCAGTTTATTATCTTGGCTTGTTTTTTGGTTACTGCTTTTGTCTTTTCCTTTTGGTCTGACTGCTGATTTGGTTTGTCTCTCCCCTGTCAGTTATGTCTATCTATTAACACCACTGAGCTTCATTCCATCACTGACCCTGGTCAAACAATCTGATATAGCCTTTAGATCTGCGACCGTCCGCTTCGTACTTCCTGCGCCACAGGTGTCCAGAATGCTACACTCAATACAGCATTTCTACCTTACCTTTCCTAAGAACGTCTAGGAGAGAATTCTGTTCCTCAGCTGGTTCTGGAGTAATGTTTAGGGTCTCACGCAGACCAGTAAAGGATAACATGATGTCTCTCTTCTGCACCACAGCTGGCTCGATTCCAACAGGCAACATCAGGGACTAAAAGCACAAGCAGAAATCAATATATCTCTGGCTCCTAAAAGTTTTGGTGTAGCTACATAATGTACTGAGGTTCCAGTCACCTCTGCAGTCAAAATGGATTCTTTTCTGAATTCTTCTACACCTGATTGAGCTGCTAAACTCCTGGGTCGTTCATCACAGGACACATCATAAGGCTCACAGTGGCTGGGAATTACAAACACGTAAGCCATCAGTCAATAGAAGACAAAATTGTCATTAGTCTTTACCATGAAGCTGACAAACAAATATAAAACGTGTTACTTCAAGAAGAGCACAATAAAAGAGAGATGTGGATTGTTAAGCTGCTTGTGGTTATGAACTATATCGGGGTGGCACCTATGGGCTGTTTTGAGAATTCCAAGTTCTTGAACACCATAATGATCTTTCGACCTTTTTACCAGGTTAGACAAATACACTTTTAAGGGGTTTCTGATGTAATGTAGGTGAGTTCAAAGGGCAGGTGAAAAGCACCCCAGGTTGTTTGTACCTGCCAGAGAAAAAGAATCTGGAGTGATGAAGCAGAGGATCTTCTACTGTCAGAATTTGTAACCTCTGCACAAACGTCAGGAGCGGAGGCAGCCAACTCCGAAACAGCTTCAGATGATCGCTCACTATCATTTCCTCTGGGAGGAAGAGATCTGAGACAGAGAAACACAATCACTGAACACCACCACATATACAAATCATACAAGTGATAATCATCAGCTAAAAACTGATCATCAGGAATGTTTGTCTCCAGCAGAGAAAACAACTGACTGAATTAACTGATCTGAGAGTTTAAATTGCTGCATTCTATACGGGTATACAGCAGAGTAAGGAGGTAAATAGACCTCACAACAATTCTATTCAACTAAGATACTTAAGGAAATGATTCAGTGCATCATGAAATCTCACAATGAAATGCAATGCATCAAGAAGTCCCCCAATTAATTTCACAATTGTCATTTACAAATAGAATAAAAATGAAATGTAGAGACACAAATGTTACTGGATCCACTATTTATCCTGTGCTGAATCACAAACCATAAAACAAGAGAAATGAGAATGCTCAGATATCTTAGCATATAGATGTGTACTAGTACCAGTCCAGGTGAATCCCTCAGGTAAAAGCATTTTTCCATCTCTACAGCACATAAACTACCAGAACATTGAAGTCAAGTCACCTCTGACTTCACTTCCATGGTGTCCTAGGATAAACCTGAAACTCAGTCTCGTATTCACAAATTGACGATCGTAATCTGACAGATTAAAACCTAGATTTATCATTTAAATTAAAAAAATAAATAAATCTATTGATGCCCAAGTGCTTGGGTTGTTGTTTTCATTGTAATGTTTAAACATTAGACAACTGTGTAAACAGTTTCTCCAACCTCATTTGTGAATTCAGTGCATTTTATTTATATTTCGGAGTAAGACCAAAATAATCAAATCAAAGCATAGCGAAATCTTTGTTTCCATGAGGTGTTAAATTGTTTTCTAAAGAATGATAATTCGATTGTGAGGTTAGAGATTTACTCCCCTGGTAGCTGTCTCAGTGCTCACCTTGGTGACTAAAACAGGATGAATTTATATCAGCCGGACTAAAGCTGTCTCTCCATTCAGGATGTCCAGCGGTTCTCTCTCCTCTCTGCAGCCAGAGAGCCTCCTCAGACCTCAGGGAGTCCTGAGACGCAGGATTGGAGCTGGCCACCACTTCACCCAGTTCTGTCACACCCAGATCAAACCTATATATATTTACACACAGAGACTCATAAATACAGTAGCAGAGACATTTACCTTCAGAGCTCACAGTAAACACGACTGATAACCTACAGAAGTCCAGTTAGGCCATGAGGTAGTCATAATTATCTGGACTGTCATTTTGAAATCATGATTTAATTGTCTTGTGATCTTAAAACATCAAAGGTCGTTTTCTCAACTTACTTTTACATAACTTACTTGTCTTAAGATAAACTGTGATCTTGAGGAAACAACTTTTGTTATCTTGAGATCACAGAACAAGTGAGTAATGATCTCATGGCCTCTCTGGACTTCTGTATTCACCTGCTGTAATTTCATATAAATCATTTCTCACTAAGATAAATGGGGAAGTTATATCTACAAGTTCCTCAGAACATTATAACCTGTCCATGCAAAGTTTATTATTGCTGACTTTAACAGAGAAGTAAGACACTGGTGTCTCATAATGCTGTTTACCTTTCCAAAGAGTCACCTGGGCAGAGTTCGGCCTTCAAATAGTCTAACGCAGACCCAGTCAGTTCAAGTCGATACATGGTCCCTGTAGAAAACCATCAGCATGAAAAACAAGCAATTTATTTACTTTCCTAGCATTACTGACCTACAGACTTAAAAAGCTCAAACAAGTCAAACAGAGACAGTGCTCTTCTGACCATGTGTCCATGGAGTTCTGTACGTCTTCTCAACATGCCCTGAGTGGGGGTAGATGTTTCTGTCCAGCTGGATGGGAACAGGTAGCATCAGCAGGTTCATCAGGAGCCTGTGCCTGGCTGACGCCTAGAAATGTAGACCACAGTCTGTGTGAATCACTGTCGCAACAGTACAATGCTTTCAACTACATGGACTGCACTAGGTTTAATACCACAACACATTTATAATGTATAGTTTTAAAAATTGCCCCAAAAACGGAAAACACTGGTGATTTTACCTCACAGCTGTAGTCGATAGCTCTGTATCTGACATTTGAGAACATCACAGGCCTCTGACCGTACTCTAATACGCAGTTACTGGTCATCTCCAGACAGAACACAGAACTAAACACAGCAGAGCTGGTGCAAGACAAAAAAGGCTGAAAAATCAGACATAGTTCAAATACCTTAAGATAATCAAGCCAAGACAGCTGACTAGACTCACACCATTATTTGCCAGTGGCTTCTTACATCCTATGTGGTACACACTGTAGTTCATTATATGTCTTATATATCACAGAATCCCGCTACCAGGTCATTTGGACATGGACATGTGAGAGGTGTGGATACATGGAGTGGTGATCAGATCACTGCGAGTAGTGCCTCGGTGGTAGTCAGAGAGACTTAAAAACTGTAAATAGTTGGGAGAGATAATTTAAAGCTGAATGCTCTATACGTGTTTGTGAGGCTGTATTGTGCTGCACCGTGCGGCTGTTTAGTGGGGTACTAGTGCCCTGTGTCACTATGGAAAGCGTGGCTGTTTATGAGTGTTGTTGAACACTGCTGCCATATTCAATAAAGAGCACTCATTTAAAAGCGCAATGTCTTCCGTGTCTACTTCTTTGCGAGGCCGTCATTGTGGTGTCAGAAGTGGGACTGCACCTCAGCAGACAGGTGGAGAATGGCATCACCTCAAACTCAACGACAAGCAGTGAAGAAGAGGCCCCAACCTGGCCAATGACTACGACAGAGGAGGCAGCATAGCAAGGAGTGAAGCTGCAAACAGCCATGGTGAGGAGGAGGACGCAACCTTGAGGGAGGACTGGTGACTCTGCTTGAACTGTGCGGGGTCACCAGGAGGGTACAGTATCCTACTGAGCACAACGGATTGCACCCCAACTGTAAGAGAGTGACTTTGCTGGGCTGCGGGGCTGTTTAGAGTGGTAGTGGTGCAGTTGTGTTCAGTCAAGAGCAACTATTTGAAAGTGCAATGTTTCCTGCGTTAGCTTCTTTGCCAAGTTGTCACAACACCCGACCGTTAAGTCTGACGTAAACAGCCACTTCCGGGTCCACATCCCCAGTGACCCCAAAAACAAATAACAGGTTTAACAACCTTTTCACAGTCGCTTCCTTGTTTATTCACCACCACTGTGGGTTAATAAGGGTTACATTATTTCACTCCAATCCACTTGTTAACACGTCCTGGTCCAAACCTCGACTAAGCGGCTGAGTCTCCCATCTTTCCTTGTGTTTCTCAATGAGTCTGAAAAACGACTTAGTTATCATTCCAGCTCTTTCACTGTGATGAGAAAGAGAAGAGGAAATGGTTGCAGTTGACAGGAAATGTTCAGTTTAGATGCTGGAGAAATAAGATCTAACCTAAATATAATCTGTATTAATGTAAATATAGAGTTGGAGCTGATGCCAATCTGCTGATATTCCTCTACCAACAATCAGCACATTTAATGTCCTGCATTAATAAACGCATCCATCATTTTCAGCAGTTCTCACAAACATCTCTCCTTGCCTTCTACTGACAGACAGAGGTTAATAGAGGGGCTGACATAACCTGAGTTCGCTCAGTGTAAAAGCCACACATGCATCTCATCGGTTGGACCTTCTCTGGGCAGGACCAGGTCTATGGCCTAGAGCAGATTGAGGCAGCAGTTTGTGATCCTCACTCCATTAATCCACAGCAGGCTCTTCGATAAGAACTGAGGATCCCATTCCATGGAATTTTGGCTTTATCTGTGGCATTCAGCCTTACTGAGCTGAGAAGCAGGCTGAGGGTGGGGTTTGGATGGGAGGGATGTGGATGGTCGTGGGGGGTTATGTACTGCCTGTCTTTCTTGTCCTGCTATTCACCTGGTTTACCTGTTTTGTGTATTGTCTGTCTCCATAATAAGACTAATCTAAAACGTTTCTCCTNTTACTGACATGTTCTAAAAGGTTTCACTGCTACAGTGACAGACAGAACCTGTAAGGTGTAATTAACAGTCCTGTCAGAAAGCGAAGTTAGAGGTGTTAGCAGCGGCTAACCGACCTGGAAAACCTGCCGTTAGCTTACTAGCTAGCCGGCCTGCTAACTAACTTAGCTACAGATATTTCAGGTTAAAGTGAATAAACTGAAGATTAGGCGACAGCAGGCAGATACAGTAACTACACAGTCCATAAATAAACGATATTAACATTAACGTATAAGATTAAGACGACATGTTTATAACTCACCTACTTCACCTTCTAATTTCTCACCGTCTCGCGCCTCCTCAGTTCCCGCCTTTCACCGCCGCTGACCAATCAAAGTCCCCTATCGCGCTGCTGCGCTGCTATTGGCTGCTCGTTTCTTTAAATAGTTAATAACGGTTTCATTTATATATTAGATTAAAATAGATTTAATAATTGCTAAACGTGCTAATGACAAAATAAAAAACACAAGATCTAAATAATGCTTATAACATAATTTGTCTGATGTAACAAATAGTGTTAAAAGTCCACACAAAATTGTAAGGAATCATTTTTTTATCTTACAAAAAATGTAATTGAGCGTTCAAGTTTTCAGTTTCAAAAATATTCCAATAAAGTACTAATGTTTATTAAATCCCAAAATAACACTTTATTCAGTAGTACATTTTCTACATCTGTTTCATTCATTGGCTGGCATTAAAGGACCAATATACTGTTTTTTGTTTAATGTTATGGTTGTATTAAAGGGCCCATATCCTGTGTGTTTATTGTATTTAATGGTTGTATTAAATTGCCCATATGCTGTATTTTTATTGTATTTTGTGGTTGTATTAAAGAACCCATAATCTGTATTTTTGATGTACTTTATGGTCGTATTAAAGGTCCCATTTGCTGTATTTTATGGTTGTAATAAAGGGCCCATATTCTGTATTTTGGTGTATTTAATGCCCACATGCTGTATTTTTTTTTTGCATTTTATTGTTGTATTAAAGGGCCCATTTACTGTATTTGTATTGTATTTTATGGTTGTATTAAAGGGCCAATATGGTATATTTTTGTTGTATTTTATAGTTCTATTAGAGAGCCCATATGTGCTGTATTTTGTTGTAATTTATGGTTGTATTAAAGGGCCCATATGCTGTATTTTTATTGTTGTCCCTGATGCCTACTTATTTTGTGTGGGTTCATGTATCAAAAATTGCCATAACTAATTTCTACCTGACTATTTCCCAACCTCTCCTTATCCCTTAGAAAGGGGCTGTTTATGTTACTGTCCCTTTAAAAGTACTATATGTAAAGGAGCTCTGTTCTGATTGGCTTTCCTGTATTTGACTTTCTTTTAAACACATTACATGGGCCCTTTAATACAACCATTAAATACACCGAAATACAGAATATGGGCCCTTTATTACAACCATAAAATATTAGAGGGCCCATATGTGGCTGTTGGTGTGGTTGTCCTGTATTGGACTTTCTTTTAAACACATTATGTGCTGAAACACTCCTTATGACTTTAGTGTGAGTGGGCGGGGCTAAAGATCTGTATACAGAATAAGGCAGATGTGGGAGTGACATCACAAAAACAGGCTGTGTTTGGACTTTATGGACCAGAGTGTAAACAGTAGGTTTTGAATATGAATATGAACACTAATAAGCTTTATTTAAAAAAGACAAACATGTTTATTTTATTACAAGCCAACAAATATAAACTGCTTCTTCATTCCATCAAAGCCTGGCTACCTTCCAGAACCTGCAGCACAGACACAAAACAAAAAACAAACAAACAAACAAACAAACGAATGAATTGATGAAGACAGTAAAAACCACTGATAATAAATAACTGAAAATAAATCTAATATAGCTGTAATCGCCGATTCTGACCAGCTGCAGCAGTAGCCCAGAGTGCCCATCATGCCCAGAGCCCCGATGGAGCCGAAGGTCAGCAGAGCGGACATAGTGGTGGTGTCGGACGTCCCTAAAGAGAGAGAGTTAATATTATATATTATTATATACCTGTAAAAATAAAAACTTACACCACTCAGATCTACATTTATTATTGATTTATACATTTATTTATGTTATTAATCATTTCAGTTTTATTTATTATTTATGTTCCCTGACTCAGGAGAAGACTGACCTCTAGCTTTGGCCCAGATGACGCAGGACTGCTTTCTAGCCTGGAAATAACAAAATAAGAGTTCTGAAGGAGACAAAAAACATTTATACATTCGCAGAAAATTTCACTGTCAAAATAAAAGCCACCTGTAAAAGGAAAATGATGTCAAAAATAAGCAAAGCGTGGCACATATACCACACTATTCATACAAAACTAATAAAACACGATCTAGAACAATCAACCTGCTCCACAGCAGCACTGACAGGACTCATTACCAACGGGTAGCTGTGAATGACTGAAGAATCACAGTGCACTAATTTACACGGCAGAGGGAGAAACTCTCTCCCACAGAAGCCGCTGAAAAGCCTCGTTGGAATTCCAGCCCTGTTCTCTGATACAAGGTGACATCATCTCGTAACACAGTCCTTAATGCATATACACTCATTGACTGTACATATGATAAACACACATTGATTGTATATATGATATGCATGATATATACACACATTGACTCACACTGTACATAGACTCATTCACTATATGACATATAAGATATACAGTATATACTCACTGACTGTATATATATAATATATATCATACATACACTCTGTGCTTGGAACATGCAGACACCGCAGCTCTCCCTGGACGTTGGTGACGGAAATGTTGTAAGTCTCTGTGAGACACTATAAAGGACTTCCTTTGGCTCCTAATGTAAATCGTACCTGTCTCCACTGGCAGAGCGTGCGCAGTATGATGTAGTAGTCTCTCCCCGTCTCCAGTGGAGCGTTGTAGAATTCTCTGTAAAGCTGGCGGTCTCCTAAAGTGAAGTTCACATCCACCCCCAGATCCTTCAGCTCCAGCTCAGCCGTCACGTATTCACCACTACAGCTCCGCTGGACCGCGAGAGATGAGCTGCAGTCAAACACCAACACGCCTTCCACAGGTAACACGATCACCTGATACACACTGCAGATACACAGACGTTCATTTACAGGAATAAT
>JAVGWN010003439.1:0-10307 GCA_034552555.1 Semaprochilodus insignis | reverse complement strand
AACAGACCCGCTCTCATAACAGACCCACTCTCAGAACAGACCCGCTCTCAGAACAGCTCAGTCCTTGATCTGACCGTGTATGTATGTAATACAAACATATACAGTTCACGACATACACGCCACATTACCAGGTACGTGTGTGCATGATCCTGAATCTGTACAGTACTTACCCTGAAGGTTCTTTTACTTTTCAGTACTTTAACTTGGACACGGATTTGGGCTACTTGACCCACCTCTGCTAAAGTATCACTTCTCAGAATACAGGACTTCACTTCAGATATATGGAAGTAGAGATGACGCTCCTTCTCAGGCTCAACATTCCGTATTGGATTTTGGGGAAAAAAACAATCTGATCGGAATCTGTAACACATTCAGCCTGAAATATTACCAGACTTCTTGTAGCTCCACGTAACAAAGTAAAGCCGTGTAAATGATTCCTGTCTCAGACTTCCGCTGTTTTCTCTACTTTCTGAAATTTGGCTTCTGAGGACCCTCAGACTTTCCGACTTTGATCAAATACTGTCACACATGTGGATTAACTCTTTAGTGTCCGACTCGTCTCACTCCTCCAGTTTAGCTGAATCATATTTCCATATGAACAGTGTGAGATTCCAAGATTCCCCATCGTTCCCTTCTAGACCTCTATTCTACATCACCAAACTCTCTCAGAGGCCTGTCAGTGTAGAACTCGGGTTTTCCTCATTCATCTCCTCTCCTCATTTTCCCTGAGGGAGTTCAGGAGGAAGAATTCCAAAACCTGAGATCCACCATTAATACAATATTGACATCATCTTTTTCTGGAGTTGTGAGGAGTTTTCAAACGATGACAACATGTTAACCTAACAAAGGCATATGAAGAATGTTGGCTTACCATTAGAACAAGAATGTGAGCTTAATGTTATTATTAGCTTTATCCTAATAACAGTGTTAGCCCAAAGACATGATAAACATGCTAGCTTTATGCTAATAACAATGTTAGCTCAGTGTTAGCATAAGACCCAAGCTAACCTTATCCTAATAACAATGTAAGGCCAAAGAATGACTATGCTAGCCTTATCCTAATAGCAATGTTAGACTAAGGTTAGCCTAATAACTATGCTAGCCTTATCCTAATAGCAATGTTAGACTAATGTTAGCCTAAGAACTATGTTAGCCTTATCCTAATAGCAATGTTAGACTAATGTTAGCCTAATAACTATGTTAGCCTTATCCTAATAGCAATGTTAGACTAATGTTAGCATGTATAGCTAGCTAAATGAAATTCATTTATTGTAAAAAGCCCTGTATTGCTCTGTAGGTGATGTTCTATGGGGGTTTTAGCTGATTTTAGTGTTGGCTATGTGTCTGAGCATTTGCTTTTACCTGACTGTCTTTAAGTGAAACACTTTAATCAAAAAATTCAAAGTATATTAAAACCGTAAAAATGATCGCTCGGCATATGTGTTTCAGCCTCAAGAGTTCAGCGTCGCCGACGGAAAATAAAAACGGCCATCATGCCATCTGTCACAGAAAGCTGCAGAAACGTGATCTAAATCTGAACTGATTTAGCAGATTCCTCAGCGTTTTCAGGGTGACTGGTCCTTTACCGAACCACACCGTATTTACCGTCGTAACCATTCACCGGTCAGCTGTGGGAAGTTTTCGCGTGCGGCTGCAGTGGGCCATTTCCTCCATTCTGTGTAGAGAAGGTAGGCCACACTGATTCAATGACGTCACAAATTCACCCCTTTTCCCAAAAGCGGAATTTCGAGCCTCACACACAGTTTTTCACTTGTAACCTTATTCTGCAGCTTCAGCTTCCTTTTCTAAGTAACGGAAAGTAACGTAATCTGGGGCTAGAGCAAACTCCTCCACTCCTATCAACTGATCTGATAAAGCAATCCAGGTCAGAGATGGGTCACATTATCTCCAGCCAATCAACTCAATGTGCTCATTCAACTCCAACTCTACTACATAAATAGAGCAGGAGAGAAAGGCTGTCGACAGATTAGACCGAGGCGCTAATACGATGTTTCAGAGCTCCAGACAAGCGGTGAGTATTTCAGCTCCACACATTGTGAGAAGGTAGTTCATCTATAGCTGATAAATAATACAGCTAACAAACGGCCAGATCACAATCAAGCTAATTAGCCTTAATCTGGGCTAGCGTTATCAGGCATGTCATAATCTGCTCAGCCGTTATCTTCTAATACAGAGGACATGCGCTACACTACTACGGCTAATCTACTAATCTACCACCAGCACTGATTAGGTACTGAACACAACGCTACAGCAGTGTGCTGTGTATGTGGCTGTAAAGAGGGTCTATATCCAAAATCTGATTATGCTGATGTTCAGCACATCTGTGCTAATAAGTTTGTATTTCTATTCAGAACTGACTCCACTGAAACCTGCTCACGCTTCTGGTTACAGGTTGTTCTCTGTTGTGGACTCCTGCTGTTGAGTCTCATTGACGCTAAAACAGCGCACAACAAAATCTGCAACATTAGCCTGAAAATCCCAGATGATCTCCACTCGGCCGAGGCGCTCGGGGGCAACGGCAACATCAACAACCGCTCGCTCTCCGCATGGAACTGGACGTGAGTTACTGATCACAGAACACATGGTGTGAAATGAACCCTACCTGCTAATAATCCAGATTAAAGGTGTTTAGGTTACGGTTCAGGCTTGGGGGAGGGGTCATTATCAGTCGCTGGAGTTGCTTTATCGGTACTCCAGTATGTCTAGTTCAGTGGTGTTCAGTGTGATGTCTCTGGATTGCAGGCTATAATTAGTAACTGTCTACAGTCACCGGGTTGCTGCTGCTCTGTAGGTCATTTGAGTTGAAGCTGCGTACTTGAAGTGAAAGTCGTCTCAGCATGTAGGTCACATACGTTCAGGAAAACAGTCCTGTAAATAGAGACACAGTGCAGGTGTCGCGGTGCTGTCAGAACTTTTTGGGTTTGAAGATTTTAGAATCTCGGTTTTCGGCTGTTATACGTGTCTTTACCTTCCGAAGCCGAATCTATCCAGGCTCAAATAAACAGAAATTCCTCAGCAGGAAATACGCCCCAATAATCAGAGTTCATACAGTCTATAACTCAGTCATTTGGGGGTGGGTGTGTCTAACATAAGCCACACCCATTTTACTCTGACAGCACCCACCTAGGTGCAGAAGCCCCGCCCTGTCTCTGACATTTTAGCCTGATAGGATTCAGCCAGACTCGTAAGTCCTGCCCCTTCCTGTACACTTTGATAGGATGCATTTGATGCATAAGCCCCGCCCATCCCTCCCTCTTCTACTCCGATTAAAGGTACATGGATGCATAAGCCCAGCCCACTTTGCTATGATAGGATTAACCCTGGTGCAGACGTCCCGCCCCCTCCTGTCCAATTTACTCTGATAGGATGCTCTTTGTTGCAAAAGCCCATCCCTCTGGGCTATAGTAGAAATCGCTCCCAGATACAGAAGTCCCGCCCACTTTGTTATGGTAGGATTCTCCCAGATGCAGAAGTCCCGCCCACTTTGTTATGGTAGGATTCTCCCAGATGCAGAAGTCCCGCCCACTTTGTTATGGTAGGATTCTCCCAGATTCAGAAGTCCCGCCCTCTCCTGCTTCCTTTACTCTGAATGGATACCTCCGGATGTGTAGGTCCCGACCACTCTCATCCCCTTCAGTCAGATAGGATGCGCCCAGACTTCCGCTGCCGAGGAACTAGCACAGCAGTTAGCAAGTTTGCTAACTCGTCCTAAGCAAAACTAAAAGACAGAGGTAATCCAGCTTCCTGACAGAGTGCTTATCACACAGCCTCTCCCTCATGTGTTCAGTGGGAGAGACCCGTTTAAAGGTTCAGCCCAGTTATTAGAAGTTACACTCCAGAGGTCAAAACAGCCGAAGCAGCAGCGCTGTAGGTAGAAGATACATATTTTCATAGCAGATTTCACTGCAGTGTGAAATCACTCAACACAGTGAATACATCACTTAACACAGTGAATTCACCACTCAACACAGTAGATTTATCACTCAACACTGTGAATTCACAACTTAACACAGTGAGTTCACCACTCAACACTGTGAATTCACCACATAACAATAACATCCTTACTCAACACAGTCAATTCATCTCTCAACACAGTAAATTCATCACTCAACAGTGAATTCATCACTCAACAGTGAATTCACCTCTCAACACACTGTGCTCCACTGAAACGAATGTGAGTGAATACTGCACAAACAGATTCGTTGTGTTGGGAGGATTACAGCATATTACTGAAATATTAAACCATTTCCTGTTTCCTGATCCCCGCAGGCCACACACCAGCTCCCACCAGATCCCGGGGGTCATCTATGAGGCTGAGTGTCAAACACAGTACTGCACTGACCCCAACCCCGACCCCAACAACAACAACAACCTGCAGACGGCGTTGAACTCAGTGCCCATCTACCACTACATCCTGGTGCTGCACCAGGACAAACAGGACAGGAAGTGCTTCACTGTGTCTTACCAGAAAGTAGCTGTGGGCTGCACGTGTGTCTGGGCCAAGTCATCATGAAGCATCTAAATCAGCATGATGGAAAAAAATGTTCAAATTAATTGTTTAATGTAATAAAACTTATTTAAAGTTGTTTTGACTGAGAAATTAGCAGTAATAAAATTATTTAAATGTGAACAAAGTCTGTTCTGTACAGTGGTGGTGGTGATGGGAACCAGGGTTCTCCATGTCTAGAACACACATATAGACATTTTACTGACTATCTAAACCACCAGTGAAGATACACGTGTCTTCTGAGTGTATATGGAATGTTGATGATGGAAAATCTGGAAAACCTGGAAATACTAAGTTTCTTTGGGGGACTATTTTACCTCATAGCGCCCTGCAGCATGTATCCCTCCACCATGAATGGAGTTTAAGGCTGAAATCTTCTCCACACTATCATAAACAGCGTCTCAGACATCAGGCAGCGTATTCAGAACCACCTCATTTGCAAGTCTGTTTCCTAAAATGTTGGGATGCTGTGCAAACCGTAAATATAAACAGAATGTGGTGACGTGCAAACCATTTAAAACCCCTGAAATAGCACAAAGACAATCGAGCCTCTAGTGAGTAGCTTGCCTGCTAGATAGAGGGCGCAGATCTGGGGGTGCACTGACAAGAGAGTATTATGGTAAACTGGGAATGTTGGTGCTGTAGGTCCGCTCCTCTTATGCACCCTCTCAGGTTTGTTGACAGTGGAGCGGAGGGGTGCTGACCTCTCATCAAGCCCTCATGTCTTCATGTCTATATTAATCTGGCTCTCCCTTTTAGTTCTGCTGTACTAGCCAGGCCTGCCGGAGTCACTGCTGCACTCTGCTAACACCACAGTCCTGCTGTCAGAGTTTTCTGATGTGGAGCTACTGCCCATCCTGTGCGCCCTGATGTGGATCTACTGCCCATCCTGTGCATTCTGATGCTGAGCTACTGCCCATCCTGTGCGCCCTGATGTGGAGCTACTGCCCATCCTGTGCGCTCTGATGCTGAGCTACTGCCCGTCCTGTGCGCTCTGATGCGGAGCTACTGCCCATCCTGTGCGCTCTGATGCGGAGCTGCTGCCCATCCTGTGTGCTCTGATGCTGCTGCTTCATCTGGCTCAGCTGGGTGCCACTGCTTGCCTGCATTGCTGACCAGTTTGCCTACCATGGAGCTTCTCCTTGTCTTGTGCTGTGAGGGGGCTTTACCTGCATCCCGTGGGTCCATCTGCTGATCCTGCTGTGTAATCACAGGAATCAGCATCTGGAATTCTTTTAGGAAATGAGGAAGCCCCTGAAATTAAGAGAAGAGGGATCATCCGGCTTGTTATCAGCACACAGTTCTAAAGCAAACATCCGTGATGGTGTACGTGTGTGTGAGGGTCATTAGTCGACATGTCCTGCGTGACCTGCACGTCCGTGAGGCTCCATTAATGCTGAACGGGATATACGGGTCTTGGAGCAGCATGTGCTGCATCCAGACGGTGTCTTTTCTAGGGAAGGTCTCACTGATTTCAGCAGGACAACAAACCACATTCTGCACGGGTTCCAGCAGCACGGCTCTGTAGGAAAAGAGTCCGGGTGCTGAACTGACCTGCCTGCAGTCCAGACTGCCGATCACCCACTGGAAAGATCTGGCGCATTATGGAAGGAGGAACAGGACAAAGGAGACTCCGAACTTTTAGGAGCAGCTGGAATCTGATATTAAGCAGGAATGGAGACATTTCACTGTCAGAGCAGTCATCTCCTCAGTTCCCAAACGCTCACAGAGTGCTGTTAAAAGTAGAGCTGAACATCATTACTACCAACCTTACCGGCATTAAATTCAAAATGGGCACAAATTAAAAAAAGAAAACAGGAAGAAAAACAATCAAATTTGTTTTTATTTAAATATAATGGTTAAAATAATATTTACATTTTCTTTAATGTTTTTAGTGTCAAAAGTGTCTTAAAGTGTCCCATGTTCCCTGACCTTCTCTACATTTACCCGTGTGTGTGTATAGCTTATTATAATGTTGCGCTTTGGCTTTGTCTTCCAAGCCAAAGCTCTCAGTTTTAGACTCTTTTATTTACATAGAAATATTTATTATTATTATTATTATTATTATTATTACATAATTTCCCCTTATTTTGAGCTGCTTTACACGTTTAGAATGAAACAAAAATCTGATTTCTAACCTTTTAAATGGTGTGAGTGAGCAATGTCGGGAAAACAAGCAAACAAACAAAACAATAACTTGATATTTGCTATGTGAGTTTAACCAACTTTATCAGGCTAGATCTCAAATGACTCCCTACTCCCTATGTAGTGCACCACGTAGGTCACTAAAGAATGACCTTGACTGTGAAATAGTCCACTCAGTTCTCCGTCCTAGCCTCTGTCTGAAAGCCAAATGTATGACGTAGCTATTTCGGTATGAAATACATTATTTCAATACCTGTTAAGTGCACTACAAAGTGCACTACATAGGGAGTAGGGAGCCATTTTGGACACAGCCTCGGTGTTCGCGCTGTGGGGCTGTTTGTACCCGCTCGCTCCTCGCTCAGCGCCCTCTGCCGATCAGGAGGAGCATCAGCGCTTATCATTCAGTCGGCTTACAGAGCTCAGCTAGTCAGCAGCTTCAGCAAACTGCGGGTTTGTAACTCGTACGGACCACCAGTCCGCGGATTAGTGGGCTCGTTTTGGCAGCAGGTGATGCTTAATTTATTGCTTTGGTTGTTTTTGTTGCTTAGCAGCCGGGAGCGGCGCTTTGCGCTTACTTTAGCCCTCAGAGTTAGCTATATTAGCTTAGGCGGCTAGCTAACTGTGCTAAAACAGTTGTTTTTTTGCTAAATGTCGTGTTCTAATCTTGTTTTGTCCTTGTTTCGCTGTTTAATAATATCTCCCTGAGTTAATATATTCGAGTTAAAGCTGCTGGATAGTTAGAGAAGTGAAGTTTTATCGTAGTCAGAACCAGGTAGCTGTGCTAGCATAACAAACTAATAGAACTAGCTAAGAGTGCTTATGTGGGATGGTAGACTTTCCTGATCCTCTGAGTTTCCTGTTGTGTTTTCAGTGTTATTTTTTTGGGTGTAGTATATAATAATATAATAATATTTTGTTACTCCTCCAGGGAAGGTGTTGAGCTGCAGTGATAGCCTGACTCTACTGTAGGCACTGTAAATGGGGAACAGCGCTCTGAAAGCTCACCTGGAGACTTCTCAGAAAACTGGAGTCTTTCAGCTGACTGGAAAAGGCCTGCAGGAGGTAAACACCGCCGCCCAGCCTCTTATGAAGATGCTGGTGTGAGCTATCACCAACCTGGTGTTCTCTCTCATGCTTGCAGTTCCCAGAGGAGCTACAGAGGCTTACTGGAAACCTGCGGACGATGGACCTGTCCAGCAACAAAATAGAGGTGCTGCCGGCTTTCATAGGAAACTTCCAGCAGCTAAAAAGCCTCTCCATAAACAGCAACAAGCTAGGTGTGTAGAGTCGGTCTTGATCCGGTTTAAAGGGGTGTCGGAGTTCTAACAGGTTGGTTGTACTGATTTTGTAGTGCGCCGTTGTATCCTCCCGCCTCTTCACAGTGTTATAGATCATCTGTATCGTCTTTGATCATCGTGCAGCCTTAAAGCTGGCTGTGGAGGTACGAATCCCACTCCTACTTGCCCTGAGGAAGCCGTAAAACGTTCAACCACCCATCTTAGACTGAGCACAAGCTCGGTTTGAGGTATACAGCTCTGTAAATCCATCTGCCAGGCAGACCTGTTCCTAGTAGAGACACCATACGCCACCCAGAGTCCTTAAAGCGCATCCCACCAGTGAGAGATGCGGTTGTCGAGTGATGGATGACCTGGATAGCTGCAGACTGCAGCACAGTGTCACGGTGATATGAGGAGTTCCTTTAAGGCATGGGGAGAGGAGCGATCAGAGTCGGGTTTGTTTGAGGGGCGTGTCTGTGTTCGGTGTGCAGTCAGATGTATTCGGTACGTAGCTTACAGGTGGTGATGGGGAGTCGATTCACAAAGACTCGCTTCTTAGACTCCAGCTGGTCTGGAAGTTCGGGGGCGACTCTTGGTGAATGACTCTAAGAGTCGGAAAACTTGGGTTCGACTCGCCGACTCCATGTTTTTTTGTCCACCGTATTCGGCCGAAGGACATTCTGATGGAGTTGAGTGGAAAGCAGGGACGAGTCTGAGTAGCGAGATTGTGTTTAGCAGCTGCTCACTAATACAAACTCTGCAGAAACGTACGTCCCAAACCGCAACTGACGGGTCTTCCTCACGATCGGGGCCACAATAAACAGTCGTTAGGAATGGAAACCAGAGACTAAAAATGTTTTCCACAGGATGTTGTGGAAAAGCGGACTGACCTTCTCATTCAGGTTTCTGTTCCACCTTAAACAGCGCTGCTGGTACGCCCTGTGACTGCTGCTTTACTTAAGATGGACCGGAAAACTCAAAACAGGAAGCTGGTGAACGCGAAGCTGTCTTCACCCTTCCTCCGACTTTTCCTCCAAGAATTGTACTCCGTACGTCGGATCGGGATTCCCTGATCGCCCCTCATATGGACACTTGAACGTGGCTGAACAATAATGTGGGCTTGTGTTTGAGTTTTGCTGTGTACCGTTATCCTCGTCTCTGGCGCCGCCGATCCCAGCGATTCCACCATCAGGAGTCGAGAGGTGGAGTCACGTCCAGGCACCTCAGAGTGGTGCACCACTACTTAACAGCTGCTGTCGTGAACTTGACCCAGATCAGGTCATCGTGGCTCTCTGCTGTGCAACATACTCGGGACGAAGTGAAAAATTTGGCCGAAGGTCGAATACCAAACACGGTGTTTACAGCTGTGTTAATTTAAATTGGCTAAATGTATTTTTGTCTGTTAGTAAATACTACACAAATTTAATCAACACTGAACTTTTTTAACCCCAGACATTTTATCCCAGCAGACACAAAAACAAACCACAATATGACTTAAATATATGAGATATTTCACAAATACTGATCCCTGGAATCTGAAAAACAGAAATTGTGATGAAGTATGAAGCGAAGCGACACGGTGGCCTCGCAGCAAGCAGCGCCTGGGTTTAGTTCATCATCATCCTGAATTCGGTTACCGTATGTGATGGGAATACTTCCTCTTTTGTTGGAATGGGTTAATAACTGAGTTTCTCCTTCCTGTGTTTTACAGCCAGTTTGCCGAATGACATCGGGAAGCTGAAGAAGCTGGAGACCCTCATGTTAAGCGGAAACCAGCTCCGTCAGCTTCCTGCCTCTATGGGCCAGCTTAAAGCCCTGCGCACCCTCAGCCTTTCCGGGAACCACTTCAGGGAGTTTCCCAGTGGCCTCGGCTCTCTCCGTCATCTGGATGTCCTGGACCTTTCCAAGAACCAAATTCAGGCCGTGCCGGCAGAGGTGGCCGAACTACAGGCGATCGAAATCAACCTCAACCAGAATCAGGTTACTTTGGACAGTTCTAGTTTCTTTAGTGTGAAGAACCTATAGGAACAGAACCGTGACAATTTACCCCCTGTAGGCGATGCAGGGCGATATGACCCACGTGGTCGTTCTGACAGACTGTAATACACTACAGGAAGCGTAGGGGGCGATACGACCCACACGCTCATTCTGACAGACTGTAATACACTACAGGAAGTGTAGGGGGCGATATGACCCACACGCTCATTCTGACAGACTGTAATACACTACAGGAAGTGTAGGGGGCGATACGACCCACACGCTCATTCTGACAGGCTGTAATACGCTACAGGAAGTGTAGGGGGCGATACAACCCACACGCTCATTCTGACAGACTGTAATACGCTACAGGAAGTGTA
>JAVGWN010003438.1:0-10307 GCA_034552555.1 Semaprochilodus insignis | reverse complement strand
TAGGGGGTCTACAAGACCATTTAGAACTGATGTTCTGACCTGATGGGAGGAATGTGGAAGTGAGTGAGTTTGTATTTTACAGCTCTAATACCGTTTAGTTTCACTGTAGTTACTGCCTGTAACTCACACTGTGTCTGACCATCTAAATAACAGGTCAGAAATAAAACAGAAACAGGTGAATTAGTATTTTACAGCCCTGATACCAGGTAATTACAGCAGACAGGATTAATAACTCTAACATTAGATATTATATACATGTACTCAGTCACTATTCTCTCTTATTATTCATTAGGAACTATAAAATAAGCTGGTAATTTTAGGTAAATAAAACTCATTACCACAGTTTTTTAGCATTTTATTACTAAATACTGATACAATGACTGTCTTTTATTAATGACTAGAAGATGTGTATATAATATTTAGGAAACTGTTTATTACCAGTGTGTTTCTATTCCATTGCTGCCTTATTACCACTACAGTCGCTCACTTATTATACATAAAGACCTATAAAATAAGCAGTACTTTAGGTAAGTACAACTTGTTACCATTATTTTACCATTTCATAGTGGCCTTGTTAACACTCACTACAATTTCTGGTTTATTGTTTAGTAACTAAATTAGTTAGTTATTAATAAGTAACTAATTGATTAAATACAATTTGTTACTGTAAAATTACCATATCATTACCTACTTATTACCGATCTGTAAAGTGCTACCTTCAAAGCTCCATTTGCTACATGTACAGGCTAACATTTTTGAGTTCTGTTCAAAATGAGCTGAAACCGTCCCCACAGAAACACAGACGTTCTGCGGTTGATAATTGTATTTTGTGTTTTATTGATAAACATGATGACTGTACGTGTGTACAACTGTTCAAAGCTCTGCTTTCTAGTCGTGTACTGGCTAGTGGTTTTGAGTTCTTCTCAAAATGAGCCAAAACGGTCACTACCGCAGCACTCCTCACTGGAACAGTACTGTTATGACTGCTGTGGTAGAAACAAATTCTAAACAAACACCACGAAATCAATCACTACAATCAACCCATCACTTATTTAGGGCGTAATGTCACTCAAAGCCGATGGATTTCAGTTTGAACCAGTTCAGTAACATGATCTACATACTGGAAATGGAGCTATAAAGTCCCATAACAGGGTGAGTTGTGGGAATGCTGGGAAAGTATTCAGTGGAAGACCGATAAGCCCAGTGAGCCATCCCGCCCGGTTTAGTCCCAGAGGAACAGACCATCAAACCCCTCATGACAGACGGTAATTTAATTTGCGTGGCCTAATTGTTGAAGCACTTCTCTGTGCTGAATGGAGCAGCGAGCAGCGCAAATCTGCCGTGAAGGGAATCGTGGTCTCCGTGTTGCAGTCATAACGAGACGGGTGGGTGGGGACGAGCGGGGTGGGCCGGTGGACGACTCTGGCCTAAAAACAGAAGCACGCTGCAGGATTAAGCGCACGGTGCTGCGATTTACAGCTATAAATAACGTCTCCTCGATGACAGGCTGGCCCTGTCCGCCCTCAGCTCCAGAGAGCCGCCCCTAGCCCCGCCCATCCAGCCATGACTGGACCGGATAAAAGAAAGAAAGAAAGAAAGAAAACAATAACTGAATCAAACATAAACCTGAACCTCTGTCAACGACAACAACACTCGCTGGCGCACGGCGTGGTGGGCCAATCCGGTGCACGCTGCGCGATGATGCTCTCAGAACTGGACAGACCTGCTGCTGCACTTGGACAACAATCCACTTAATTACGAGCTTCATTTCGTTTCCCTGAACACCCATCTTAATCTCCTAGGAGAATGAAGGAGGAGGACCTGAGCTTGGTGCAGTCAATCATGGACGGGCAACTCCTACCACAGTAGTGGGCGGTGCCGCCAAAGATCTCGGTCATGGCATAATTACCATTTCTGGGAGCTACAGTACAAATCAAAGTACAGTTTATATTTGGACTCCTCTTTAAATAGAACCACGCTCAAGTAAAACCCGAACAGGGCTGGGGGAAAACATCCAACTTAGACCTTTCAGACCAACAATTATTTGCTGTACAGTTTGAACGCTGAGCGCTCCAGACTACTGGTTGTGATGTCACACATTCAGATCATGGGGCTTCTGCTGTCTAACTCGGTGTTTCGCAGCCCTGCCCTGGGCCTGGAGGCACCCTGCCCTGCCCGTTGTAGTGGACACCCTGCTTTAACTCACCCCCTGTACCTCTGAAAGGGCTCGTTAATGAGCTGATGAGCTGAATCGGGTCTGTTGAGAGCAGGGAAAGCAATTAAAGCTGGTGTACAGGTACAGCAGTCAGTACAAAACCCACACCTGAGGAAGAACTTCAGCCAGTATACCTGACGAACCAGTCTCTACCGCTCACCGTTACCCCACCAACACACTGTCTGGGAAAGGACAACCAGATATGCCAAGGTTTGGGTGGCCCTGATTAAATATTCATTCACCCATTCATCCATCTATTCATCCATCCATCCATCCATTTATTCATGCATCCATCTATTCATTTGGTCATCCATCCATCCATTCATTCATTTATTCATCCATCCATCAATTCATCCATCTATTCATTAATTCATTAATTCATCTATCCATCCAACCATCTAATCATTAATTCGTCCGTCCATCCATCTCTTCATTCATTCATCCATCCATCCATTTATTCATGCATCCATCTATTCATTTGGTCATCCATCCATCCATTCATCCATCCATCCATCCATCCATCCATCTCTTCATCCATCTCTTCATCCATCTCTTCATCCATCTATTCATTCATTCATTCATCCATCTATTCATTCATTCATTAATTCATCCATCCATCCATCTCTTCATTCATTCATTCATTCATTCATTCATCCATCCATCTCTTTATTCATCCATTCATTCATCCATCCATCCATCTATTCATTCATTCATTCAATTCATCTATCATCCAACCATCTAATCATTAATTCGTCCATCCATCCATCCATCCATCCATCCATCCGTCCGTCCATCTCGTCATGCATTCATCCATCCATGCATCTCTTCATTCATCCATCCATCCATCCATCCATTCTTTCATTCATTCATTAATTCATCCATCCATCCATCTATTCATCCATCCATCCATTCATTCATTCATTCATCCGTCCATCCATCTATTCATTCATTCATTAATTCATCTATCCATCCAACCATCTAATCATTCATCTGTCCATCCATCCGTCCATCTTCTGAGCTGCGTATCCTTCTGGGTTGTGGGGGCTGTTGGAGCCTATCCCAGCGCTCACTGGACAGAAAGCAGGAGACACCCTGGACAGGCCACCAGTCCATCACAGGGCAGACACACCCTCACTCCTGGGGGGAGCAACTTAGCATCTCCAGTTCACCTGTCTGTCTTAAGACTGTGGGATGGAACCGGAGCACCCGGATAAGGAAACCTACCCAGACACGGGGAGAACATGCAGGCCCTTCTTGCCGTGAGGCGACAGCGCAGCCCACTGCACCACCATGCTGCCCCTGATCAAATGTCGTGTTGTCTTGTGTGTCAAACACACGGCCTGCGGCACAATCCAGTCCAGCCCTTAATCTTAACACTCTATTAACATCAGCCCGTTTCACCTTCCCCAGGGAACTGCAGCACAATCCCAGCAAGCACTGCAGCGTAACGGGCACTCTGAGCCCCCCTCCCCCAACGAACAGATGCTAGGTGTCTAGTTCAAGCAACTAGTCAGGTCTAAAATACCCTCCTCGCGTCCTGCTCCAACAGCTTTAACAGTTATCTGTAGCACTATATACATATACACTAGGGCTGCACAACATACCGTTCAGAATCGTACCATCGCAGGACGTGCAGTCTCTACTAAGACGGATTAAATGAAACGGGTCATACTACAACTTTCTTGCTGCTTGGTACAGTAGAAAAGCCTGCGCGGTTCCTGGACTCCGATTTAAGGCTTCTCGGATACACAGAGCAGTCACAGCGCTCACCTGCTGTTGTGTTTGCTGCACTGAAACCGATTATAGAGCATTAAAGTTCCAGAAAAGAGGGTTAAAAAGTCATTTCTTTGATTTTTTATTATTTTTTTAATCATTATTTAATGAATAATGCTTTTAAATGATGCTGTTTAAGTCATCTGGTGATATCACAATATAATATCTCAGGGAAAAAGCATTGCAATGTCAGTTTTTCACAATATTGTGCAGTTATTATATATACTATATACAGAGAGGAGGTCAAGCTCCTCACAGAGTGGTGTGCCACCAACAACCTCTCCCTCAGTGTTAGCAAAACCAAAGAGCTGATTGACTTCAGGATGAATGCACACACCACTGAACATCAGGGCCACGATGGTGGAAAGGGTGAGCAGCTTCTAGTTCCTCGGTGTCCACTTAGCTGAGGATCTCACTTGGACGCTTCACACCTCACACTGTCAGGAAGGCTGAGCTGCTGAGCGCAAGGCCCTGCAGAGGGTGGTAAAGACTGCACAGCACATCATCGCAGCTGCCCTCCCACCCACACAGGACATCTACGACAAGAGGTGTCTGAGGAAGGCAGTCAACATATCCTCAGACCCCACACACCCCAGTCAACCCCTGTTCTAACTTCTACCATCCGGAAAGAGGTACCGAGCCAGAACCACCAGGTTCAGGAACAGCTTTTACCCTAGAGTTGACAAACTGGTCACACCAGCAGCACCGACCAGAACACGACTCCAACACTAAAGACTGTTACTGACCTAGCCCTGATCGCCCCAGCCCTGATCGCCCCAGCCCTGATCGCCCCCAGCCCTGATCTACCTATATAGCGCTCTGGAAATAAATAAGAGCCCACTCCAGTTTCTTCTTAAATCAGCATCTCCACATGTACAGCAGGTTCTTAGTGAGGAACAGAAGGTTGGGTTCTAGCTTTACTGGCAGATACAGTGAGCGTCTGGTTCATAAGAACAAGGTCAAGCAGCAAACACACAGGACAACACAGCTACAGACTGGCAGAGGGCCAAAACCTCTCTCTACTGACCGTGATGAGCGCCACCTCATTCCAATGTCACCTAACCACCGTAAGATGACCCCAAGTGACCTACAGAAGGACTGGCGAGCGGCGGCTGGGGTGAAATGCACAGCGAGCATGTTTCTAAAAACAGGCTTCTGGAGGGTCATTAGTGATTTTCTAAATAAACAGATCTAAATACAATATTTGATCTGGAATTTGGGAGACGTGTTTCCAGTAGGGTATAGAATCAAACAGAACTGCTCATTTTGGACCAACACAAACCCAGAAACTGTAGAACTAGAGGAACTGATCATTTTCAGGTGGGCTCTTACATTTTTCCAGAGCTGTATGTATATATATATATATTACACACTGAATTTAACATACTGGAGAAATAATAAAACTTAAACTGTGGCCTGTGCAAAAGTTATGGCATATTCTGTATCCATATGAACAGAATACATATAATCACTGTACATATCTGAGCTTTTGTTGATTTCTGTTTTTCAGCTGTGAGGATTGGATCAACAGAAAGGCTCCAAAAATGCTCAGAACTAATCCTCTTTACATGAACGCTTGTTACAGTGAGGGAGGTTTCGGCCTCTCCTGTGAAGGTACTGTTTTGGAGATGCATTAAATTCAGCAGAACAGCAACACAGCCATCTGACCAGGAGTGTCCAGACTGCGGCGTGCGGCTGTAATAGTCTGCTACACGCGGCATAAGACACGTCGTTTACAAACATACTAAAACCTGCATAATTCGAATCCCATAATTACCCAACAACGCGCTCGGACTCAGATCAGATTGGGCTACAGGACGGACTGAAAGAGTCAGACCAGCGAGAGGAAATTACACAGGAAATGAACCGGGTCATGGAATGTCACACCAGATAGAGAGAGGGAAAAACAGAAATGGAGCACAGACTGTCCAGACCTGTGCCGGACACGCGTCTCACGGGTCTCGAATGCACACAGTCGATACGTGAACCCGGATTTAGAGCTAAAACATCCGGAGCTTTTTACAGATCTCTGCCATCATCTCCTCGTGGAGGAAGAAGAGCTGTTACACCGACAGTTCAGAAATAAATAAACAAATAAACAGATAAATAAACAGATAAACAAACAAACAAACAAACAAACAGATAAATAACAGAGGGATAAATAAATAAATAAATAAATAAATAAATAAATAAATAAACTGATAAATAAATACAGATGATTAAATAAACCGATAAATAAATAAACAAACAAACAAACAAACAAACAGATAAATAAACAAATGAACAGAGGGATAAATAAATAAATAAATAAACTGATAAATAAATACAGATAATTAAATAAACCGATAAATAAATAAACAAACAAACAAACAAATAAATAAACAAATAAACAGAGAGATAAATAAATAAATAAACAAGAACGAGTGTCACTTCAGAGAGAGCGGCAGTCAGTACACAAATGCCAGCTGTCACAGTGACATTTAAACCCTTCAGACAAACGAGAACCGCCATTCTCCGTCCAGCAATCAAACTGTCTGTCTTCAGGGTCTAAGCAAACTGGCACTCAGTGGCAAACAGCCTCGATCACAGCACACAGGCCGGACAGTTCACTGCACCTCTGGTGCGGTCGGTTTAGATTTCGGGATCTGTTTAATACCGGCTGAAAGACAGCATCACAACGTAACCAACGCGACTAGCTCCACACATCAACCAACCAACTCCACAGCTGGGGAAATTCCTGGTCGTACAATTTTCCACACTGTTGTTAGGATAAATACAGTACGAGTCAAAAGTTTGGACACACCCCTCTAAATGGATGTAGTTGGTGATCTTAAAGACTCTACAGTTGTACACTGAACAGCTCCAACTGATGAGAGTCTGAACCAGTACATACCCTGATATACCACATATACTCTCGATGGACCACAGTATGATATTCCTCCATATATATTGGTTTGGTGGTATTCCCCTTTAAATCTCTGTCATTATCTCAAACGGCTGCGATCATGTGATTATGTAATAACTCTGACTGGGCTATCAGATGTGCCTTAAGCTAGGCTTACATCACACGACTTAACATTCCCCTAATAAAGCCAGGAGTACACTGTGTGATTTTAGGAATCTTGTTGTTTGCTCACAGCTCACACTGCACGTTTGCGTCGCCCACCGTGTGCGGAGAACACCTGGGATGTATGTACTTACACGGTATGAACACGCTCTGTCGGACTCACATGACGCCACATGGGTGCTCACACTGCATGTGAACCGCAGCCCATACAGACAGCTCAGCTCTACAGGCCATTTCCAATAAAGCTGATTCATTCAAAACAACACGCTGCGCGTCCGAGTACTGAGCAACAACACTGGCTGAATCCCAAATCACTCCCTGCTCCCTAAGTAGTGCACTAGGTAGGGTAAGTGGCTCCTGCAGCCAGTAGTGCATCATATGTCTACTAATACACAGCCATGTGGGATTCAGACATGTGTACACAATTCCATACTGGACTGATGTTTCGGTGTAGAAGCCAGAACTTGCATAGTGCGCTACATAGGAAGGTGGGGTTGGGATCCAGGCGCTGGCAAACTGTGCTACGGCAGCTTCGCTAACTTCACTACCCTGCACTGAAACTGAGAACCAGGAGAACCACAGAGACCATATAAACATCTCTGTAGTTCAGTCTGTAGATACGGACGCTGGTACCGCACATGTCGACTCTTTAGCCTGTGGTTATGTGTGTGCAGCCGTGTAGGAGCCGTAGCTGTGACTGTTTGTATGTGGTTTTGGGTGAGGCTTTGAGAGATTGGCTCGTGAAGCTGCTCAAACTGTGAGACACGCCACCAAAACTTATCCGATTGTCAGACTGCTCAGTCGGAGCTCGCTCAGGCAGTTAATCGGACATCGCTTCCTCTCCTCTCACACTGCACGGCATGCGACGCTCGAGGAAGCTGAAAATCGGCCCGATCATGAAATTCAGTCAGCTCTGACCAAAATGGGCTTAAAATCAGGCTAAAGTCGCACAGTGTATGCCTGGCTAAACAGGAGGAAGTGTACAGTGCAGTTCGGTCCGATTCAGCAGCAAACTTCAAAACGGGTTTGGTGTGTGATCCACAGTTTTCCAACTGCCCAAAAGATTCTGCAGAAACCGATCGGATGGTGCGAAGTGCTCAGTATGTTCAGGATAAATCAATCAGGGCTTAGGAAGTCGTGTAAAGGCATTAAGCAGAGCATGGACAGGGTTGTTTTTGGCTCTGGGCCATCGCAGCACAGGTGAAAGGTGAAAGGTGCAAGGATGCTTACTTTCCAATGTTATCAGGAAGTGCTTGCAAAGAAATGTCGTTGATGGAAAGGCAGGTCAGATTCCGCAATTCAGGGAAGCTGTCTGGCAACCTGAAACAAACAGAGGGACAGTTTGAGAAGCTGGGGTTAAATAACGCAGCAGAAATACGGTCAGTCAAAGACAACACAGTGGATACACTCCTGAACGTTCCATACGGAACAGTTGGAATATTCAGGATCCCTCCGACCACCATCCCACCTCACGCTCCTCTGTCATAAGCATCAGCAATGTAGTCCATGCTCAGTCCGCTCTGCTATGAGATGACCACTAAACATAACAGACTCCGGACACAACACGAGTCCCCTCTGACTGAACTGTTCCGAATAGCCTGTAATCCCTCCACCAGTACCAATAACAGCTGTGACTGGATTGGGCATGTACTGGACAAGTTTCTGGATGTAGCCACATCAGTGTTCAGACACTCTTATATCAACGAATTGGTCAGTTGGTCCAGATTTGGTGGATGCCTTCCCTGGCACAATTCCGAGGAGAATTCCCTGTAGACTGGGATTTTAGCCACTGCTGGTAGAACCGTATGACCGTACGCTTCCATACACCTGCAGATTCAGCTACTTCCTTCACACTATGGTCTTTGGCACGCCCAAATGCAGTCACTCCTTTTAGCCAATAATTAACATCTGCTCTGGAGCCATTTTCCACACATGGAACGAGACATTCCCTGCACTGTACCACCTCTTCTCAATCTATGGATCCCGTCACTCACACCCATCGCTGGTATTTAAAGCCCCATCATCTTCATACAGCTCCATCTGCAGGAGCCTGAAGATACTACTTTAATCCAAGAGTCTGTCTAGTGAACTAGCATGTTAAAATACATAACTTAGCCTAAAGAGCTAAAATGCTAATCTGAGTATTTACTATTATATCACTCATTTGTTAGCTAGCGCCACATGTTTCTTTCCCATGGTGGTAATTTAGCTCTCGGTGAAGCTCAGTTTGACAGAACATTTTAGCTCTTCATGTTTGGGGGCCTCATTCAATCTGACTGCTCCATTATTAGTCGATCATTCACATGAATAATGGACTAATAATGCAGTGCAGTGCAGAAATGCTGGATACTCCACACGCCATGCAGTCAGAACAGTCCATTCACCATATAACTGACTACAACCATCATGAGCACCAGGACTTCATTAAATATTAGAATATCAGATATGAACACTACACAGAGGTCTTCCACACGTCTGACCTTTCCTGCGTTCACACAGGATTAACTCCTCCCGTCACACCGTACAGGCCTGTAAACGCTCCATAATGCCTTAAAACCTGCCGCCGAACTCAATCCCCATGAAATGACGAGGCTGGAAATGGAGCCATATGGCTGCGAGCAGGAAGTGCAAACAAACAGAGCACGCGGTCGAGGCAGATTACAGAGCTGAGCGTCAAAGCCAGGGGAAACCGGGGCTGTTAGAAGTGTCCAGTGAAAACAGTTTAGGGAATAAAGAAGCCTCATTAGCGCTCCATCAACACCCACGGGGTGGTAAACAACCCCGTACCTGCTGTAGACAGCGTGTTCAGCGCGAGGACTCTGAGGCTAATCAAGCACAACAAAGCGCAGCAGCAATCAGACTACATTACCCCCAATCACTTCAAATCAGAACCCACGGCTCTCGTGCGGCGAGGGGACCGAGGAGCTCGCCCGATAATCAGATTAAACTAACGTGCAGAGATGGATTAAAACAGAGATACCAAATCAAACAGGGTGCAGGTGAAGGAGGACAGGACAGAAATAAACAACAGCTGCTAGTTCAGGACGAAAACAACAACAACAACAACAACAACAGAGGTCAATCACCTCCACAGAAACAGTACTCCGTCTCGCTAATGAAAACACACTTTACACAGGAGCAGATCACACCTCTATATGGAGAGAGGAAAGGAGGGAGAGAAATGGGGAGGGAGGGAGGGAGAGAAAAGGGGAGGGAGGGAAGGAGAGAGGGAGGGAAGGAGGGAAAGAGATA
>JAVGWN010003437.1:0-10310 GCA_034552555.1 Semaprochilodus insignis | reverse complement strand
TGGTGAGTGGTGTTTATTTGATGGTTGGTAATGACTCCTTTAGAGGGTGGTGGTGAATGGTGTGTGTTTATTTGATGGTTGGTAATGACTCCTTTAGAGAGCAAGCGTCATGTGATTCAAGGAGTGTTTGGTAGGGTGTTAAACGCTAGCTTTTTGGGTGGTCCGTGCGGACTTGTGCAGCTGCTGGTCCCTAGGCAGAATGAATATCAGTGTTTGGAAGCTAATGAAATGTATTGAAATGAGGAGGAAGTGCAGATGACAGCAGTGTTCGGGAGGAGTGAGAGCCATCAGTCCAAGCTGCAGCTCCACCTTCCACACCAAACCATCAGGAGGAGTAAAACACTCTAGCAGCAGAGACTCCAACACTCCTCCACTGTCCTTCCTTTTCCTTTCTATGTTGTTCTACTAGATTTAATAATACACATGGACTGTTCCACACTAACCCGGAGATACAGACACTCAGTAGGGATGAGTGTAGAACTGATTTTGCTGAAGTGCCGTGTGATGTATTTTCTCTTTTACTCTCCTCTTAAGAACAGAATTACTAATCACCCTGTTGATGGAAACTGCACTCGGCTTCACTCAGGTATCACCGTAATGACCTTTAATGCTCTCGTTAAATCATTTTCATTAATACGAACTTTCTCAGACCGTCTGTTCTGTTTTAGAAGGAATGGTTGTTGATGAACCTGATAGCTGTAGGCTTTACTATATATGAACCGACAGCAGTCGCTCATCTTTCTTCAGCCTGATAGAACCATCTACAGCAAGAAGAACCATTCCACCGTGCTCTTGAGTGCATGTAGAACCATGGCCTTTGATACAGGACCCGTTGTGTAGGCTGACCAGCTCAGCTAGGAGCGACGGCGAGGCAGTCCTTGGCAGCCTGGACCCCGGCAGTGTAAACCAGCTCACTGTAAAATCTTTACCGTCCAAATATCTCAGAGTGCGGTACATCTGCCTTAGGTCACATGACACAAACACTGTGTGGGGACGTAAAGGTTTGGCGGGACATCCATTCATGTAGCATATATCATGTAGTATATGAAGATTCCTACCTCAAAAACCTACAGCCATGATCACATATGACAGGTGACCGAAATCTCTTGTTCTTGGTCAGTGGTCTGTTATTGTAGCCGCAGTAGCCTAATAATTAGATACTGAAATAAATATTCTTTTTATATCATTCGGTCATAGTGTGTGCTTACCATTATGATGGACTGGAGGCATGTCCTGGGCGGGTCCTGCCATCTGCTCAGTGAACACTGGATACATTGAGGGTGACCCTCATTTTCAACGTAGCCGAGCGTTTACGTTTATGGTGATTAAGAGAGTGTGTGTGTGTATATATATATATATTTAAGCAAGCTAAGAACATAAAAAAGAAGCAAATTAAATAATGTAACCAATAAAAATGATCAAATAAAAATTAAACACATCAAAGAAAGTTTTTTTTAAAAAAGGAAAACAAGGTAGCAGAGAAAAGATATTTAAAACAAAAGGGTGAAATCACTCAAGAAAACAAAATAAAACATTAAGCTATTAAATACATTAAACTATTAACCTAAAACCATTAAGAATCAGAATTAAAAAAAATGAAGAACAAAGGGTAAGGGAAAATAACGTGATTAATCTTATCAAGACAAATAAAAAAAAAAGCCACAACTAACCCTCATACAACCAAAATAAAATATAAAAGTAAATAAAAATAATTGAAGTCAATGGTAGATATAATAAATAAATAAATAATTAAAAAAAGCAAGAAGTCAAATAATTAAGATCAGGTAAAACAGGTGAAGGTGGTTAGAAACTAAAAGTTTAAAATGGTTAAGTGACAGATACTGTGGCCAGGAGCCAATGGGAAGCAACGATACGTGAGCTGAAGCCCAAAACTGAGACAAGTGACTAAAACTCATGTTAAGTCATATGTACTATGAAGCTGCATTACCAGCGTCCTATCAGGACTTCACCGCCGAACCACACGCGGAGTCACGAGTCGAAGTAAACAGTGATTCCAGTTTGATTGATGCTGATGTAGTATTTTACCATGTTAGTGCCCAACAGCACCACCTACCTGTAGTACCACCGGTAGGCACGACCTCTTATTGGCTTCCTGCTTTAGTTAAATTCACATTATTCTCTAACCACTGTTCAGAGATGCTAGTGCTAAACGCTTCTCCTCTAAAACACTGAGTCATACCGGATTACATTCATATTCTAAAGAACAAAGTTTGTTTTTTACCTTTATACCTCCCGACACAACACGCCTCTCCCACCTCCCCCGCTGCTCCGCTGACTGACAGCTACAGGATTTAGCCTGATATGATACAGCGGTTAAGGGAAATATTATTCCGGGGCTGAGTGGAGCTCTACCTGGGGAGTTACCTTGATTGCATGCCGTGTTTTTCCTCCTTTCCTATTCCAGCTCAGCCCTTTATTCGGAATCAGCAGTTCTAATTGCAGGCGCCGTATCAAGCTTAATCAAAATTCTGATTGCAGAATCTAAATTAGACTCCAAACCCATTCTGATTCAGCCCAGCGCGGCTCGCAGGGATATAATTAACAGTAATTGCGGGCTGCCACGGAACCTGCCTCGCTACTCCTTCCACCAAACGCACCTCGCCTTCGTAACCACAGGCCCTGCCGCTTTGTTTGTGCCGTGTGATTTGTGCCTGTATAGCGGCGTGACGCACCAGATACCACCGTCAAAATAAAGTCATATAACACAGTAAATACGTCAGCTCTACACCTGCACAGGTGACCGGCCTTTCTGTATTAATTAGCCCTCGGCATTCCGGAAATCATCAATAAACTGCATTAGGACTAATTTACATACCACCGTCACGAGCTGGAGAACAAATGGTGGGATGAAGAAAAACTGAAGTTCATACACATCCTCAAACGATCAGCTGCTCCCAGAAGGAGGTGTGGGATTGCAGGTGTGTTGGGAAGGAAGATAAAGGTCACCAGGATCAATAACTGATGATACATTTAGACTGATATGATCAATATTTATTGAGCTACACATACAGAAGTCTGTCTCTCAGTATGGCGTCGGGCCGCCGTGTTTGCTAACCCAACACGCCAGACGTCTCGGCATGGAGCTGTAGAGGTTCCTAATGGTGTCCTGTGATAATCCATCCCATGCAGCTTGAATATCCTCACACAGTTCCTGCAGATGGTGCGGTAGGGGTGGAGGTGGAGTGACACCATGCCTTCTGGACGTGTGACGCGTGACAACAAACCGTTCATCTTTGGTGCTGACCACGGGGCCTCCACACATGGATTCGTTGGTCGTCTCCACCAAGACAAAAGCGGGACTCGTCACTGAAGATGACCCGCTGACATTCTGAGTCACTCCATGACAGTCTGGTACGACACCATTGCAGTCTTTGGTGATGGTGACGTGGTGTTAAGGACAGTCGTGGTAACGGTCTGTGTGCATGTAGTCCTGCGTGGTGCAGCCGTCTGCCAATGGTGCTGCACTAACAGGATGACTCATGGAGGACACCACTGCTCGCTGGATGTCTGTAATGGTGGATGTTGGGTCAGTCCATGCATGTTGGACAACACGTTGGTTCTCTCTCCCTCTGTGGTTCGTGTAGGCCTCCTTCTATCCACTGCCACCAGCAGAGTGCTGTGGTAGTATCCACATGACTGGTATAGTGTGCAATCCGTCACTTCTGCTTCCCAGAGCCCTGTGACCCCTCTCCAACTCTTCCAACTTCTGGAATTGCTTTCACGCTCTTCCCTGAGGTATATAGTTCCCTCGCAAAGGAGGCTACCAACACAACAGCACGAGTCCGAATGGAAAGCACATGCAACAGGACGACCTCACATAGTCAGTGAGGTACAGAGATAAAGCCCGTCCTTGCCTACATCACATGTGCGGTCACAATGTCAAACCTACACACCAAGTTTCAGTCCTGTGGGTTGATTCCTTCTGGGTGCAGCTGTTCTTTAGATGAGGAGTGTAAACAAACATCAGTACTACTGATAACCGTCCTACTGCTTTGTGTCAGGGTCTCTCCTTGACGGGAATATGCTCGGAATGCTGGAGAAAAGAACGTCTCTCTTTTATAGACCAAAAAAATAAAAAAACAACAGCAGCCACCCGGAAACCCGTTTCCTCTCAGAAAAGCTGTTTGATATATTCAATTTCATTCACCATTGAAGTGTTTAAGTCCATTAAAGCCGGGGACTCGGATAAGGCGGCTTTTAAACCGTTAGCTGCTGCCGTTCCTTAGATGGCTTCCCACCCGCTGTGCGCATTCCGAAGGCTGATGACCGAGCACTCCGGCTTTTAAAACAATGACATGCACCTCAGATGCGGAACGCTGACGCGAAAGAGACTGCAGTAGTCATTTCCTCGTCTGGCTTCGGCTCTCACCCTGAGGAAAGTGGGGAAAAGCAGGGGACAGTACGGCACCTGAGGAGATGCAGACATCAGGACACCAAACTGCTGCAGCTGTACAGGTTAAAGGGCGCAACACACCTGCATCCCTGCACTGCTGCATGTCCAACACAAATCTCACAGGCTCCGTAGAACACATTTACCATGTGTATTGATGTTCTACATAGAAGGTATGTGACTTTGTTCCCCCAGATGTGGTTCTACACTGGGCCCATTTCCACCCTATGATCTGCTACTAGAATGAAACTAGCTGTTTCCCCTTTGTTGGTGAGCTCATGAATAATTAGATGAGCTCTGCTCTGACTGGCTGGTTTACAGCGAGACCCCGCCCCCGATGATCATAGAGAAGCACCGTGTGGAAATAGACTAAATAAAATGAGCCTCTGTGTAAATAAGCTCCACCCTCATACTATTTAGTTAGCTATGCTAGTTACTTGGAGCTAATGCTAGTAGCTAACGTTACCTGTACTAGCTACGGGCTTTCCATCTGGACATCAACACACAGTAGATTAAAGTTGATCCTCACTATGGAACTCTCAGTTTAAGATGATCTGCTTCAACCGGCAAACACGGATACAATCACACAGCATGGCTGCTACTTACAGGCTGCTGTTGGGGTGGTGATGCTAATAAAGGTGGAGCTGCTCCTCTCTTCAGTCTCTTCAGAGTCAAACGCTGAGCGGAGCTGCTCCATATTGTCCAGAGAGGTTTGGGAAACTGTCCGGAGTGAAATGTGCAGACTGCAGGATTAAAGTTGTTCCGGGATCCTGTTAAAGATGTGGGAGCTGAAGTTCCTGTTCTCCAGCTTGTTTTGGGAATTTTGTGTTCCACCTTAAATGGTGCTGCAGGACATTCTGGCACCTGTACAAGCTGCAGTATTTAAGGTGGAACGGAACATTGGATTAAGAAGCTGGTGAATAGGAAAAACTTCGGCCTGGTTTAAAGAACAACATCAACCATGTACCACTGACAGTTGGGATCCTTGGGAAGGGGAATGGAAAGTGCCGACATCCTCTTTCTTCACATAGTCCACCCTGTTGGTTCTGTAGCTCCGTTGTGGTTGTATGTAAATGTTGGGGGTGTGAATATTAATGAGTCTGTTCTGTAACAGGTTAGCATTTTGGAATTGGCCGGTTTTCCCGTCCTCTTTTGGAAATGCAGGATTTGCATTTGAAGGGTCAACAACAGTGTTTGAGGGTCACGGTATGTGTGTTCTATGTACTGAACTCTCCTTAGAACACCATCACAGTGTACATACAGGTTTACAGACTAAGGAACCTTTAATCAAATGGAATCTTTAAGGGATCTACTGGGATCTGATTTTAATCGAAATTGAAACCCTCACAGCAGAGTTGTGATAGGAGCCGATGACGCTTCCTGTGTATATACGTTTGTAATAAGGTTAACATGAAACTCCAGCGGTTCTGCAGAAAGACACCGATCTACTTACTTTCACTTTCCCCACAGGGTTCGGGTATCCATAGAGATCCGGTGCAGCCTTTGACACTCCGCCCACACCTTGCTACCGGTAACTACCTCTATAAATAAAATAAAACATAAATACACTTCTAGAACATATGCTCCATCTAGAACCGTTACTATCATTTACAAAGGCACAGGGTTCTACAAAACTGTGTGCTGCTCTTAAAGGAGCGGTATGTAACTTCTAGCAGTGAGGCTTTATTCATAACTTTATATTACTGTTATATAAATATGTATAATTTATAATGTATATTAGGACAACAGAGATTTTGTGCTTAGTATTGTATATATTTATTGTCTAATGTCTTCCCACTGACCNCCACTGACCGAAACACCTGACCATCATCATCATCGTCCCACTGACCGAAACACCTGATCATCGTCCCACTGACCGAAACACCTGACCATCATCATCATCGTCCCACTGACCGAAACACCTGATTATCGTGCCACTGACCGAAACACCTGACCATCATCATCATCATCATCATCATCATCATCCCACTGCCTGAAACACCTGACCATCATCATCCCACTGACCGAAACACCTTACCATCATACCTGATCATACCATCATACCTCACCTGACCACATACTTTTACCCTGTCGGATATGAAACACTGGATATAAATAACCAGGTCTAATATTTGGGTCTGGTTAGTTTAATTGGGTTCTACCTTTAGGACTGAAAACCTGATGAAGTTTTAGATCAAATTTACACAGAAATACAGAAAATTCTAAAGGGGTCACAAACTTTCAAGCAGCAGCGTAATTCAAGTTGCTGCTTCAGTGTGAAAAGAGTGAAAGTCTCTCTGTGGTTTGTCTGTTCTGGGCTACTGTAGAAACGTGGCGGTGGCAGCCTCGCCCTCACTCTTGTGTTTCAAGGAAAAACTGTCTAGAACACAAATGTGCTAATAAGCTCTATCAGTTCTGCACTTCTAGAGTTCAGGCTGCGAGTTCTGGGGCTGGTTGTGATGAACTCGGCGCTGTAGTCGCCCGGCGGCTAACGCATGATTCACACAACAGGTTGCTGACACGCTTCACAAGGGCATGTGCAGCGCTGATAAGAGGAGATGGAGATGCTACAATGGAAGCCCTGCTGACATACAGAGAACTCCTCACTGTGCGAGGCCGTAATCTCCGTTCCTCCTTCCCTCCCGCTCTCCTCACGTCCACGGCTCCTCCGTTCCTCTATAATTGCGGTGCTCTGCGTATCCAGGGAGACAGAAATGAGCTGTGAAATGGATTAGCCAACGTGAATTTGTCACATTCATAAGCAGGGCGTTCCTCTCGGGCCTGATTACTTTTGGAAGAGCGGGATGTCCTGCGCGGCGCTCCCGCACAGGTGGTTCCGTTTCAAATGGACACTGGGTTTGCAGACAGTGTTAATTACAGCTCCTGCAGCTGAGTCTGAGTGGGACAGAGATGAATGCTGATGATAACATTTGCCCAGAACCAGCAATCTCACTGATTTCGGTTCTTTTTCCAAGTCTTTGATGTTCTCTTGTTTCCTGGACGTGGCCAGAAGGCCAGACGTCCTCCTCTACAAGGGCGTCTATTCTACTCCGCCTCTTCCCCTTCACAGTCCCCCTGCTTAGCAACCAGCCACCAGGGTCTAAGGGTGAAATGTGTTCCACTGACCTTACCTTGACCAAGGAAACAGAGCAAGAGAGGTGGGGTCATCACCAACAGCTCCCCAAGGGTTGGGCCTGAGTTCATCCATTTCCCCCAAAACCCCAGGCAGCAGCGTGGTCCTGGTCTGCAGTTCACCAGTGTCCTCTAGGATGGAACTGTGGCTAGAGACAACAGCTCCATGACTCCCTCCAGGGCTCCACTGGGACTCTCTCCAACACCAGATGCCGTATTAACCAGTGTAAGTTCCAGTGTGCTCTCTAGAACACCTACCAACGCTGGCGGTGATTGTGGCAGCTCTGGTGTATTCTCCTGATCACCTGACGGGTTGTTGACACTTGCAGCAGCTCTGGGTTTCCCTTTGGAACATCTGGTGGCGCTGTTGATGTGGGCAGCTCTGTAGTGCCCCAGGCAACACCCTGGCATTAGTCAGTTTCAGCCATGATGTCCAGGGAAAGTCCTCATGCTCTACCATGGGCCCATATTCACCAAGCCTACGTCTCGCAGCCCTGCAAACCTGTAACGCAAAGACCAGGTTCAGGAACAGGTGTGGGGAACAATGAGGAGGCAGTAGCTCGGGCTTGTCCGGCAGAGTGCAAGGGCGACAGAGACCTCAGGTCTGGAGTGAAAGCCACCCCTTCCTTACTTGAGTCCTGTTTCACTACGGGGTGCATGTAGATCGTTACCACGACTGTCCTTAACACCACGTCACCGTCACCAAAGACTGCAATGGTGTCGTGCCAGACTGTCATGGAGTGACTCAGAATGGCGTTGGGTCATCGTCAGTGACGAGTCCCGCTTTTGTCTTGGTGGAGACGACCAACGAATCCATGTGTGGCGCCACCGTGGTCAGTTTGTTGTCACACGTCCAGAATTATCACAGGACACCATTAGGAACCTCTACAGCTCCATGCCGAGACGTCTGGCGTGTTGGGTTAGCAAACACGGCGGCCCGACGCCATACTGAGAGACAGACTTCTGTATGTGTAAATATTGATCATATCAGTCTATCATCAATTTATCATCATTTATTGATCCTGGTAACCTTTATCTTCCTTCCCAACACACCTGCAATCCCACACCTCCTTCTGGGAGCAGCTGGTCTTGCTTTGATGATGAGTGTATGTGATGATTTATGCATGCAGTTAGCAACATGCTAACTATATATACACAAAGGTCCATATTTGGTCAGCTACATTAGCCTTGTAGCTCCACCATACGACAACTTCGAACTCCAAAACATGACTACAGGTGGCCCTTGCTTTCACAACAGGCTGCAGCTGGCTATTAGGGCTAATGGACGCAACCATAGCTAATCTTCTCTCAGCGCTTCGTTCACCCCGCCCACGGTAAATCCAGCGTTTAGTGCCTGTAAATCTGCCCGTTTACAGAATGAACTGACTCAGTGTTTGATGTTTCAGTCTGACTGACGTCTCCTGCTGTGCCACCGGCGCTGCTTCTGCTGTATTCGTGTGCAAAGACAAGATACTGAATTACCCGCGGAACTATTCATCAGTCTGTTTACTGGGAGTGTGTCGGGGTGACGGATGCTATTGTGAAGAGTTTGCACGAAACATGCAAACACAGACCGCCGATTCCACTTTAACGCTGGCTAAATCTACACACTGAAGAAGATTCCAGACGCTGCTTTTATTTGTCCGTCTCCGCCCAAGTAAATGTAATCCCCTCAGGTTTGTACAGCAGCAAACATCCAGCACACCGTCCTTCCACTCCTCCTCTTCGTGCTTTAAACCAAGCTGAAGATTCTGGCTCAAGCCCCCACGAATGCTCAGCCTGAATGACAGGCCAGTTGGAGGTCTTACAAGTGAGCTTTCTGGCCAACATCAAGCAGAGGGTTCCGAATGCCTGCTGGGAATACTCTCCCACTGAGAACAATTCCGAAACAGGAGCTGTACGACCAAACATCCTAACACCGAAATCCTCGGTTTAGCGATCCTGACAACTTCAGTTAAGGACTGAGTTTAGAACAATTGCTGTTAGAGAATAACAGTTCTCCAGATGAGAAAACGGTTTTACAGAAACTACCTAATTAGACTGAACTGTCTAAATATGGTCCTAATTTTAGGATGTGCCGGTCTGTTCTAATGTTAGTGCGGTCAGATAAAGGGTTTGGGAATTAGAAACTGAAACTGTGGAGCAACAATACCCTGTTAAAACACAAGGGGGCGCTCTCACAGTGTTCTAAACCTTTCCAAACTTCCGGTTTATTCCGCTTTAGTTTTAATTCAACTCACACGCTCGTCCTGGCGGGAGCGTTAGCACAGCCACACCTCACGATGGAAGATGTCCTGCTCTTCGTCCTGACAGGGTCCATGTTTGAGGTCACGTCACATGCTAACTTTTACTAAGCATACCCTAAAGTCAGTGTTATGGAGCAGAGCTCACGGAAATCGTTCCCACGTGTCAGGAAACGTTCTGTCTGGAACAAACCAGGATGAAATGTTTCCTGAACACGGATCTCTTTGCCTTGTGTCCTGCTCTTCTTTCAGTCACATGATCCCAGCAGATCTGCACGTGTACCTCCGTTCTCTCTAATGAAACAGCGTCAGTGGCCATAGCAGCAGTTTCATTAGCAGAGGCAGTGATGTAAACAGTCTTACTGGAGGCTCATCCTTCCTCCTGATTAGTTAGTAGAGCCCCCATTAGGAGGTTATCTGGTCCAGCTGCTCTTCTGAGGATGGTAATGGATGTTATTATGCTATTATGTAAATGGACAATCACTCTCGCACACTAACAGCCTTTGACGTGACTGTGTTGTCCA